>CM067353.1:2257914-2460414 GCA_034190875.2 Urechis unicinctus | reverse complement strand
TCTTTTGAGTAATTTCATAATCGTCACGCAGCTCAGCGAAGCTATAAACTCTTCGCTCGAGAGCTTCACATCCCCCTGACATGCCAAAAATGTTTATGTCGACCCCAGGCCAGTTCCCTCGCTTCAGACATAGACAATCTAAAACTACCATGAACGGACATGAAAGATCGAGGTTCGTAAACCGCGCGGACGCTGTTTTCCATAATTTATCAAGTTGACATTTATTTAGTAGAGTACTCGCTATTTTCGCTACTCATAAGCCTATTGTGTGACATGTTCTGGTAGTGGCAAGGCTATGTGAAAAGACATTTTCCCGCTCTCATCAATCGCAGCAGAGTGACGTCGGCCCAGTATTACCATGTGTTTTTGTTTGTGTCACGATAGCGCCACCTTATGATCGCAATGTATTATAATTAGGGAAGCGATCACCGCAGAGCCGCTCGAAGTGAGCCCTCTAAGCGTAGCTATAAACACTTTGTGATACGCTTCAAGCCGTCAGCAACGCTGACTCGTGTATCCGGATGGACCAATGGGTAGAGGTTCATTATATTTCTGTAGTAGGCAGACATCTAGGTATTTACTAAACCTGCTGCGTATTGTAGTTGAAATACTTTCCAATTAAATAGGAGATTATTACTGAGAGTGGGATGGAATTTCGATCATGTATCTTTGTTCAATGGGACCACGTTTTAGGCCAACAGCGGGTATACTTGTACCCATCAAACACAGCGAAATAACCTGTGGATATCACACAAACTTGACAAAGGCACGTATTAAAGTAACGTCGTCATATAGCTGCAGTACAATGTTTTTAATACCATCGTTGACTAATCGGAATAAAGTGCTAACGTTCACGCAACGCCAACACGCTGTTCGGAGCGTCTCATGCGTGCCTTGGCTAATGCTAACTAATGACGTCATAGATATTTCCCTCGGTTTGCAGCCGCGTTATGATGGTACGCGGGTTTTCTAATGCTCTTTATTATCAATTTAAGATGCTTATTCAGATATGGATTGGGGCTGCAACATTTGGACGGCTTATCAGTGAAAAAGGTTTTTGAAAACAGCTCAATACTTATCATTATCAATGTGCAAAAAAAGAATTAAAACTGAACTCTAGGCCGAAGTTATCAAGATAACGTGGTAGCGGCGTAGCTCCTTGGTTTTGAGTCTCTATAGTGAAGCGGGCTAAACTTCCAAAACCAGTCGCCAATCGGAAGGGAAACCGCCATAAGTTAGTCCCAAAGCTCGGGGGGTAACCCTGGACCCCTAAGGCACACCAGATAGGGTCCCGGAGTAATTTGTAGGAGCCTATGGCCCCCGGCCCCCGCCTATTTCGACCCCAGCTTTACAAGCAAGTAGGAATTAGGGTGTTAGTGACGTGGCCATGATGCCAGTCTTACAATGCACATAATTCACACGGAAAGATCAATATAGTAATTATTAACTGGAATAATAGTCAGTGGCTAGACGATTAAGGCGAGACATGGAATAATGCCCTGTCGGATCCATACTAGTGCGCGTTTAACGGAAGCAATTGTTCGGTTTTATGTAATAGCTAATTATGAACCAGGAAGTACCCCCAAGAGGTTGGTATGTAAAGCTGCAACAGAATGAGCACTGAGTCAATTGTCGCTATATATGCACGGTAATAGGTCGACTATAAAAGGAAATTGTGGCTTAGCTTTCCCTGGATATTATGAAGTTAGTAGTGCCAATCTGACAGTCTTTCATGTGATTCAAATATGATTGGTCCTGATTTCTGCGAAATGTGTTGTATCAGTGAAGGTGCCAATATGCTTTTATAATGGTGAAGGCTCATTAGGTTATCACAAACCGGGTTAGCTTTCTACCTTCGCTGATTTTGCTGTGTTAGGTCACTTTGAATTCGATGTTCACAAAAATGTCAAAGCTCGTGTTTTCTGATGTAAATTTGAGCATTTCACGGACAGAGAAGATTTGCGATATAGGTGGATATAAACATCAAAGGCGTCGGCCCGGCTGGAATGGAACCGCATGAGAAGGAGAAATATGCTGCGGCAGTTTGAACCTGCTTTATCCCAGGATACCTGTACAAAAAGCTTTTTCCTCGTGAAAAGTTATAGCGATTGTATATGTTTGCTTTGTACTAGGTGACAAAAGGTCCCATATCAATTAACAACCAACCGAAAGGAGCTGAGCATCTTTGGTCTTCGTATTCACGATTGAGTGTATGTCTGTACCAAAGACGCCCCATGTTCACTCTCGTCTGCCTCTATTAGACACGTCTTGAGTAATTCCATCAACAGCAGCTGTTTGTGTCGCCCAATATTGCCGAATATTAACCACATAAATAATAAATTGCTAACAGTGGTGGGAACTAATGTAAGCAACGGCATATACCTTTCACGAGTGCGACCTTCAAGAAAATAGATAGTTAACTACAAGTCAATATTCATTCATTTGGCGCCGAGTATTGAGCGCCTACAGTTGAAGTCAGACGACGAGTCAGGATCAATTGCTTTGCGGGCGAGAAGAAATTAGGGAGGACGTAAATTTTGCAATTAGGGCGTGCTTTACGGAAAATTGCGACAGCCTTAGTACCCTGAAATCCTACCTCAAGTACCAATTCATCTCAGACAACAGGAATGTATTTGGATATTGCCCCTAAGTGAGCACAAGCAACGTATTTTGATATTGTCCCTAAGTGAGCAAAAACAATGTTTATGGATATTGTCCCTGAGTGAGCAAAAGCAATGTTTATGGATATTGTTCCGAAGTAGGCAAAAGCAACGTATTTGATATGCTGCATATATTCGTTATGCTTCAATGCGAAACAGTATACACAATAATACGGGGCTAATTTCTCTGTCTCATCAACTCTCAACTTCCGTTCAGAGCAGTAAAAGTAGTTAAGATGGATATAGCAGCTACGGTTTTTATTTTAAATTATTCGCTGAATTACCAGAAAAAAGGCAGAAGGTAAATTCTTCTGATGAATTTGTCCCTCCTTTTCAGTCCAGACAAAGCTACAGGTGAACTCATGAAACTCATGGCGGAGGTATTTTCTAATGAAGCGTCTTCGAAATAATTATAATACAACAGATTTCCGCTCAAACCGAAAGCATCGATGGGCGTTTAATATATACAGTAACAACTGCAGAAATAGGTGTGAGCACCT
The DNA here is from genome assembly GCA_034190875.2 of Urechis unicinctus. Classification (NCBI taxonomy): domain Eukaryota; kingdom Metazoa; phylum Annelida; class Polychaeta; order Xenopneusta; family Urechidae; genus Urechis; species Urechis unicinctus. Next base: position 2,457,254 of record CM067353.1, on the reverse strand, counting down.
CGGCATGTTAAATCGCCCAGGTGCTCATGTCTTTCAACATCTAACAGCTTAAAGCTGATACATTGGATACACAAAGGTACAGTATAAAAAGTTAGCAGTGGATCGTATAACATGAAAAATGCTATATCATATACAGCTGAGACCAATAAATTGATACGCTCTACTCTCAGCCCAGAAATGCTCGGTCAGTCAGTCGGTATTTTGAGACAGCTCTCTTTCACGTCCAACATCATCAATACGGACTCAATAGCACCATATATGACAGTGCCGCCTGGTGTGAAAGTGGTCCAGTAGATATTGGGCAGCTAGTGTTTTGCTGTATCTGAACTGCGTCCCAAGGAGAATGCATATTGACTCACTGGATAATGAAAACAGTTTATGTATCATGTTATATCCTGTTGGTGATCTCCATGGCGTGTTCACTTTGTGAGGAACGACAAGCTAGGCCCCGGGGACACTACACGTGATCAGGGTGACGTTCGATCCATATGAAATCCCACGATGAATTTTTGGGGATCGCTTCTTTTTTATACACGATATTAAGCGACATTATGAACGTAGGTTCAGTCATTTATCTTCACTTCACACCAAGATAGACGTCATGCATGGTGTAGATTCCTTAGGGGTTATTCTACCGATCCAACTTAATTTATGATCATAATACACGAATGATGGGGGTGCTCGGATGATTATGTAAATCTTCACAAATGGAGGTACGATAAAATAGCCTTTAAACTACTCAGGCGATGCAATCGTTATATACACCAGTGATATATGGAATGTTGCGTAGGATGTTGCCAGGATAAGATTGTGCTTTAACAGATTTATCGCCACATCTTTACAGTGGAGTAGACGGTTGTGTAAGTTCAGAGCAAACCTCCCTCTCACAGTATAATTCTTTCCTCATACAGCACTTTGCTTGTTTGCATGCAGCGTATTACCAATGGGTCCCCGGCGCGACATCGACGGCCACTATAAAGCGTGTTTACTGCCATGTGCACCAGAGCCGGTTACATTATCACATAAAAGGACTGGTCGTAAGACGGTGATAGTTGAGTGTCCACCGCCGTGTGTCCCATGAGAATCATGTCGTTGCCTCAACATGTCACATCAAGCGATGAACACATATTGTTGCGATGCAATCGTTACGTCATCACTAACCGGAACGATAACAATTCTCCGAGCATTTATACAGGACCACTAGCGACGGCAATAGTTCTCCATAGTATCTGGGTTTTGCATTCTCATGCGTAAACGAATGGTGTGATTAGGGTAGGAGTAAAGTGCAGCTAATGCACTGATGGCATGGTGCTTTGTGAATGTATCAGTACGTTCAGCGTTCAGACGTGGCTACCAACGAATGTGTCCTATGACCACCACTAGGGACCAATCAACAGAGAGCGGAGGACATTATAATGCGTGATTACACCACAAACAGTTCAAAGCTTGGAATATGTTTTTGAGGCCGTTCTCAGCTTATTCAATGACAAGCGGTCAATCCACGGACAATTCAAGAGGCGTCTTCGTGAATTCCGATTATTCTATTGAATTAAATACGGAAATGAAGCCACAATTGATATGCGTACCATTCCTCCTCTCGTCAGTTCGATCCACTCTTGTTTGAGGCGCGGATTTGCCTTGGGATGGTTCCCGTCCATCAGCCTCCATCTGAATTGGGTTAGCGGTTGTCTATCGCACGTGGTTTCTATTGAACAAAAGAGACGAGTACCAAGCAACCAGCTGTTGTTGAGTAGCCATGGAGATAGGGATGTGATCGACTGAAACTGTAGCGAGTCTTGCGGCGATGGGTGAAATGCGGTGATTGCCTCAGGCGGTGAGGAAGTTCTTGTATCTCAGCGTTATCCGGGAGCCTGAAGAGATCAGTGATAGCTTCTCTACACTCCCAATATGCATAGGTGACAATAACACACACGAAGAATAACCTAAATGTCACAACTTAAAGACACAGCCATGACACGGAGCGTTCATGGAAGCAATCCTGCAAGGTTGCAAAGGAGGACGGCTTTGGTTAAAATGTGGGCTTCCCAGCGTTTTATTGACACCAAAGTGCTGCTGTTCCAATATGCCTATGCGTTAGACGACGACCCTGTTTGAGCTTTCTATAGCTGATCATGTGTATCATCAAAACGACAAATATGGACGCATATTTTAAGAAACACTCACCATATATATGCAACTATTTTAACAACAAAATCGATTGGACGATATCCTTGAGCGCGCGACTCCAACCCCAGACAACAGGCAATAGCGTGCTACGTTGAAGGAATTACTGTTTCTTGGAGTAACGACATATCAACCTCAAAATAAATTTATTTCTATAATGCCGATACATATTTCTGATCATTTGAGGCAATAACAGAATTAAGCACGTATGCAATTTCATATATATATATGGCTCAATTATATCACACGGTGTGGCAATTGATTCAGGTTGCTGGTAATATCATGACCAATATAGGTAGATGTGTTAAAAGTGCAAGTTGCGTCTTTTTACGACTCCCTATTCGAAGTTTTTTTAGGTGTATAACAGCCTGTGAAAGTCTTTTCTGACAATATTTTAGTACATTTAGTATGTTATTTTGGGGTTTTTTTAATATTTCCCTCGTATACGCAAAAAACGGATGGCCTTTGGCTCCTGAGTTTTTGGCGTCATATGTAACCGTCCAGCCGGATAGCGTGGCATGGGAACTATGATAGGTGTGAGCATAATCGTATTTCATACCGTCATCATGTACATCATATACCGCAACGAATCACATCATTGCATATGGCTTGGAGTACTTGTTCGTCTAGAATATATTAAATTGTGACAAACTTGTATTATGTAGTGTGAAAACGTCAACCAAAGATGACTGAGCGATATACAGGTAGAGCTGGAACACAGCGCTGCACCTCCAATTCAGGCCCGTTTCATGGTATTCAATTCATGATTTGCCTGTCCTGTAACGGAAATATCCTTTCATGCGGCTTTTATTTGGTTTAATGATAAAACGTCATCGCAAGAGAAAACTGTTTCAGCATTCAATGGCAATTTCAATGGAAATTTCGTGTTTGCAACAATTCGGTTACAATTCCACTGAAATATATGATCCTCGTCTGCGGATAGGTAGATCTTAATTTCATTAAAATTTTGGCTCTGGGTTTAGATATATCAGGTAGTAGTTGTTACAACTGAACCTATCACCAGTGAGTTGTACAGAGGGACTTCTGGCCCAGAATCCAAGTTCGGTGCCATATGTTTCTGGCAACATATGTCATGAGCCTTACACTAGCCCGTTGTCTTACCTAGGGTAACAACCCTAATAATACAAACTTGATCTTGTCCTTATCAGATATATATTTGTTACTAATACCTAGTACAGTGCATAACAGTTTACAGTGGCAGAAAGCAAATGCTGTCAAGACATTCGTGTTAAAGTACAAGCAGTGGGTGTGGCCTGTATAACAGCTCATCCAGGATTTGTCTCTAGGCACCTGTGTCTGTGGACACTAGAAATGGCATACAATGCCTATTGTTAGAGTTACAAGAAGAAAACATGTAAGTATACTAAAACATTATGTTCTGAAAGAAAAACTGCAAAGATCTCTTTTTATTGCAGGTTATTCCGATTCATGGCATATCGGCAGCTAGTACACTGGTGCTGGGGTTATCTAGGCAGATATCACAGAGTGTCTCCGCCAGCATGTGAAGTTTTTCCTAAGGATAGTCAGTTTATATTGTTTTTTTATCTGCCAGCATTGAAATAATAAAGTGACACAAAAGCATAATGTGTGTCTTATTATTTTGTTTATATTACACTGTTGCTCACAAATATTATAGCTAATAGATGATACTATACACTTATGACAACCAGTAACTTAATTTAGGCAAATCCTGTCCTCCTAATTTACTATTTCATATGCATAAAATGATAGGAATCATCAATTAAAAAATCATGACATACCCGCAGGTTAAACGCATCTTTTCCTGTATCCTCTATTAAGTACAATGTTATCCCAAAAATTCATATTTTAGCCTATACTTGCTCTTTAAGCGAATTATGTTTAAAGACATGACCTATTGTATGATTGTATGTACTCACCCTTAAATGTCACTTAACGAATATCAAGTATGGTTGAAACGGTACATGATACGCAGAATGTGGACGCATATATGTAGATTTGTGTTCAATTGCATATATAACTTTGATAAGATGAATATCATGGCATATAAAACTTGGGATAATAATTAATTGTTTTGTGGTAAAAGTGATATAACAAATGGCATAAATAGTTATGAGTTCAATTGAGACCATAAAACATAAAGTGTATATTTACAGGGTATTTGGATTATACAATATGAGGCAACACTGATCTCAAATCCGTACCACAGATATAATGTTCATATCCCTGTTCCATCCTAGTTCATGATGCGCCTGTCTAAGTATTAGAGTAACAGGCCAGACAATCGTTCATCTTACCACCCACAAAGAAAACTGTTATCCCTTATGTATTTATCACGTGGCTATAGTGGCGCGGACCATATCGTTCAATCTGGAAAATTTCTAGGCATCGGCCGGCGTGTAGAAGACGGTGAAAGATCGTGCGATAGGGGGGTCTTAGTCACAGTTAAAAGTGTCGAGTTACACGCCTACGCTACGCTTTAGATCCTCGACCTGGACCAGGAGGATCATGCCCATCAGCTTGTGGACGGGGCCCGCAGACACGAGATGGTGATGCAGGAGGCGGATCAGCATGTGGCCAGAGCCCGTAGAGACGAGGCGGTGATGTCTATCAGCTTGTGGCCGGGGCCCAGAGAGACGAGGTGGTGATGCAGGAGGCGGATCAGCTTGTGGCCAGGGCCCGGAGAGACGAGGCGGTGATGCAGGAGGCGGAATAGGAGATATGTACTCTACTTTGCTTCTATTTGATATATACTGTAATTTTCCTCAATTTTGTTTCTATTTGCTAGTTAATGTTAGCATGTCAGCCCGGTAGTGGTAGGGGTCTGTGTCTGAGAGGTAATGAAGGTATCAGTGCAGAAATAAATCATAACATAATGTACAAAAACGAAAAACAAAATAGAGAGAATAAAAGACATGAAAAATAAATATAAACAAAATTAATTTATAATTGTGTCTATCAGAGCAGGTGGCTTATGCAGGTGCTGCTGTGGAGGATGGCCATGGCCTAGAGTACCCCGGAGATGTGTCCTGACAGTTGTTGGTCGGGAGAAGGGCAGACCTGACACGTGGCGATGTCTGCTGCTGCTGTTGCTGTTGTTGCTGCTGCGGGGACACAAATATCTGCTGCTGCTGCTGCTGCTGCTGCTGCTGCTGCTGCTGCTGCTGCTGCTGCTGCTGCTGCTGCTGCTGCTGCTGCTGCTGCTGCTGCTGCTGCTGCTGCTGCTGCTGCTGCTGCTGCTGCTGCTGCTGCTGCTGCTGCTGCTGCTGCTGGGTGGCCTGCCCAAAAATGACCCAACAAAGAGTCCCGTAGGAACCGGGCAAAATTCTTGCAAACCCATGGCAAGCTAATTGTGACTTACGAATTACTGTATCACATGAATATAAGGCGACCTAAGCTGATGGCATGTCCATATACATTCAAATAACAAGATAATATCACAAGATTTCCTCATACAGCATAGTAACAATCCTTTATGAGCCCCTTCACAGTTTTTCATGCATGGTTTAGCATAGTTACCCTGCTTTATGAGCCCCTTCACAGTTCTTCATGCATGGTTTAGCATAGTTACCCTGCTTTATGGGCATCTTCACAGTTCCTCATACATGGTTTAGCATAGTTACCTTGCTTTATGAGCCTGTTTACAGTTGCTCATACATGGCTTAGCATAGTTACCTTGCTTTATGAGCCTGTTCACAGTTCAATACGATTGTCATGAAGCCGCTTTTTCAGATATTGGCAGTGTGGAAAAAATCATTTCTCTGATGAGAGTGTAATTACATCACAGCAGAATACCTGGCTTATCGTAGGACGCCTATAGTTGTTCATACAAGTTATCGTATCGCGTACATATCAAGAGCCAGATGCTGGTTCTGCAATATATAGTGTGGAGACTTTCAGACTGAGCAATGAACACATTTTGGAGGGGGGAGATAATTCCTTGAATAGCAAACTTGCGAATTCCGCGATCTGGTCATTCATTTCGTCGTTGTTACCTTTATATCGCAGTGTTACATTCGGTTGTTCTCGTTGTTACCTTTATATCGCAGTGTTACATTCGGTTGTTCTCGTTGTTACCTTTATATCGCAGTGTTACATTGGGTTGTTCTCGTTGTTACCTTTATATCGCAGTGTTACATTCGGTTGTTCTCGTTGTTACCTTTATATCGCAGTGTTAGAGTGGGTTGTTCTCGTTGTTACCTTTATATCGTAGTGTTACATTGGGTTGTTCTCGTCGGAGATCTTCATCCAACTTTATAATATATTGTTACAGAATGTATAAAAGCAGGTGAATTTTTCTGCTGCACTTTGACGATTTACCTTGTAACTTGCTCAACAAGTAATCAAGTCGATTTCCGCAATATGACATGCTCTTCTATCCATTCACTAACTTCATTAACTTTCACCTACAATTGGTGCTGTAGGTGAGCGCGGCAATTTAGTGAATGACGAAAAATAATAATATGCGAATCAGTGTACGAATATATCCCTGTATTGCCTTGGTTGGGTTCGTATGGAATCATTAATTGAACTACCTGAACGAACCTGTTTTATCACAAGACACAAGGGAAAAAGCAGAACTGAAGCTGTCCTGCATAAACTCGGTACACATTGTCATATGTAAACCTACATCGTCCGATTAATTAAAATAGATCATATCATAGCATAAACAGACATGTGTTATCGTATTAAGAAATAACACATTACTCCTTGCCGCTACGATCCTCAATCTCAAACTACAGTAGTTAGTAGTTATCATTCTCAGCAGCTCGAAAGGCACAATTGCACATGGCAACTAAACACTGTCCTGTTGTATTTATCAGTGTACACAGACTCGCAATAATAGAATATAATGTTACCAGTGTATCGCATATTATAAGGTAAGCAATCGTCAATCACGTTCAGTGGTGATTTATGCAAAAACAGCCCTGACACTTACAAAGCGACAGGTCAACACATCATGTGCAAATATCAATGCACGTCATATCCCACAACCTCTTGTAGCAAAAGGAATACTTCGTCTTGAATCTTTCATGGATCAGATTGTTGTCATATTTACATAGAAAATTAACCAGTGACAGGAAAGCAGGTACAAACAAACCTAGGCATTTACAGTGACTATATTTACCATATGACGTCATATAGTCATGGCTACAACACATGGGTGTTTGCGACTCATATAGGGCTATGCTCTCATAAATCACTTCGCTGCCAACACCGCTATGACCACATGTACCCCTAAACCAATCGTCATATTTTCGAGTGTCTGAATCTCAAGATATTGCCCGCTCGTTGACAAAACGTTACTCTGGGCCGATTTCATGCTCTTATTGTAACTGAACGAAAACCTAACGATCGGACTAACATCTGCAACATTCCAGGTTGCGTCAGCGAACAAGTAACACAGAGGCTCGGAGAGGTTCTCGGATGTGTCATAGATCTGAAAGCAGCTTTTTGTCACTAGTGGTTTGTTAGGGTGGATCTGTGTCCAGCGTAGGTAGAGGCGCTGATCTAGTAAGATCTGGCGCTGCGTCTCCGACATGGCCTGCTCCTGCGCGAGGATTAGCACTCCCGATTTGAGAGGGTTAAGGAGCTCCACATCAATCGTCATCAATGGAGTGTTCTTTTTCAAGAATCGTGGAACCGAAAGCGAAGAGAATAGATTCTTTTTTGTCCGCCGCATTTGATCCACCAGCCGATCAACGGTCAAGATGAGCTGAGGCAGTTGCTTATATAGTCGCCGGAATGGACCACAATAGCTAGGAGGCAAATACTTTCCGACGGTTATCTTGAACAGCAGCGTAACCCATACGATAAGTCGGTCGTTTCGTTCAACACCTTTTAGTTCTAGCGAGCGCCCATCCCTATACTCTGCAACAGCGACGGTCATTGATGCACCAGCTGTAAGCACTTCATTGCGGAATGAAACCAACTCCTGGTCACCACGCATATGTATTTGTGGTCGCTTATTGTAGTCTTCGGTCACGCCTTGGTACCCTGGTTTGTACGTTGTTCTTTGTACGCTAAACCCGGGACATTTGGGTTCTTTGCTTTTTGACGATGACTTCGCTAGCATCGTATGATCACAGTCACTGATTCTGTACCAAATTGTCTTAAAACTCGCTGTCGAGTCTACAATATTTGGTGGAAACGGGATTCGGATCGATTCACCTTTACAGCAGACCAAAGAACACCTAAAGTTATTGCTGCCCAGAGCCACGCCAACATAATTGACAAAGACCTGGATAGGTAGGAAGCCGCGGCAGTTATCCAGAACGGCAAAGGGGGGCTCCTGTGACATTCTGTCGCTTTATCAGACAGTCTGTAACATGAACATATCATTCGTTATTCCCCTCAGCAATCGATTGTTTAAAATATGATGCACATTATCTTCTGGACATCGATACACCCATCCATACACCCATACATCCATAAATACATACATACATACAAACATACATACATACATACATACATACATACATACATACATACATACATACATACATACATACATACATACATACATACATACATACATACATACATACATACATACATACATACATACATACATACATACATACATACATACATACATACATACATACATACATACATACATACATACATACATACATACATACATACATACATACATACATACATACATACATACATACATACATACATACATACATACATACATACATACATACATACATACATACATACATACATACATACATACATACATACATACATACATACATACATACATACATACATACATACATACATACATACATACATACATACATACATACATACATACATACATACATACATACATACATACATACATACATACATACATACATACATACATACATACATACATACATACATACATACATACATACATACATACATACATACATACATACATACATACATACATACATACATACATACATACATACATACATATGCCGTAGTTACCTTGTCCTTGACTTGGAATCTGTAGGCTGTTAGTGCTGCTGTTGTCCCCGAGTCACTGAAATATCTGGTGATTCTTGCTTGGCCCAACTCGAGAGCGCTTTCATCTGACACCCCAAATGAAAATTATGAAGACGATATCGCCACGAGCATTTCTCCCTCATAGCCACGAGGCGTTTTGACCAATGTGGTGCTGAGAAATCAGCGGTAGAATCATCCGGGTGGTATACGCTGGTGTGTAGAGATATGTAAAGTACAACCTGCATGATGAGCGCTGCCGGTTGGGGTGGGCTTTATATAACTGCGCTTATTGCTGGCTTATTCGGCTCAATGTGCCAGGATTATGATGTACAAGGACTCTTTGTCAGTTTATGTCAGGCGGTTGTGCGTGTTTGCATGTGACCTCGTCTATGAAACACCATATCAGATGATAACTGCATACTGTCAGAAGCGAGCCAATATATTACTTACCGAATATTAAGACTCATGTAAGCCACGCAAATGTAATGTCCTAAGAACCGAACGACGTGCCCATTCATCGAATACACCAAATACACTACTGGCTTATATCACTGGGTAAACACTTTTCGTATTTATTAAATTAGGTCCTATCAAAGGCTACCACAATACCACGAGAGCCTTTGTGATACTATTTGCTATGTTAACAAATGCATCAAAACACGAAATCAACGATCAATAATCGATATCTGCCTTGAAATCTACCTTTATTTACAAAAGTATGCAAACGTGACAGAGCAGGTACTTATTACTAGCATGTATTATTTGTAGTGTATGAGTAACATCCCATCACAGATTCGAAACGAGGCTATAAACACAACAAAAACTGCGGTCGCAAAATATACATTTATTTTGTAAAGAGCCATCTAGAATCAGTAAGTGTAGAAATGCACCTGTAAGATCCGTTGTTTGTCTGATAGACATTGTTTCAAGCAATCGTTAACATCCGTAGTGGCGATTTTTTCCCCTAATAATTGCTGTTACCACTACTGGGAGTATCTATGACGTGTTTAAGTCCTATTGGTTGATCGTGACAGATAGGCAGCCGATCAGAAATGGATCACCGCGGATTTCAGTTTGCAACCTTGGTTGAGAAGTTTCATTGATTTAGGGGCTGCGAAATCCAGTAAGCTCGCTGACAGTAATGCATCAATCGAATGAGTTTGGCTATGCATCACATGTTTAAAACATGCACATTTCAGATAAAGAAAGACAAAGAAGTCATTGTTTAAGGTCCTCAATAATGCAGCAAAGTATAAAATGCATCAGCTGAATAAAAATGAACGATTAAGGAAATACGTTTTCCAATAGACATACGCAACCTAAAACGAGACGAGAATATAAGCTGACTAGTGTAACAATCCGCTGGTGGTTGCGTCACGTGACAGATGCGCATGTGGAGCTTGGATAGGTGCCGAAATGTCCGGCGCTACGGCCCGTATACCCGGTTTTGCCTTAGCGTTTCTGCAGCAACAACTTACTGCTTCAATAATCTCTCATGTGATTTCTCATTGAAGATATGATATTGACATTTTTTATAGGAGCTTACATCCAACGTTGCCCAACTTCGTTGTATGTAAATCAATGTAGATGTTATGCCAAGCGTGTGATGGCACTGGAGGGCGCCTTGCCAGCATCGGAAACATACCCATCTATCAGGTTGCCAGATCATTTCGTTATTTAAACCCCATCCCCCTGCCACCCTCAATTATCCTTTTTATATAAATCAGTTATGCCCTGCAAACTGCACTATTCATGTTGTATCAATCATTCACGCGACCAAATGTGAAATATTAATTCCAATCAAACCCAATCTCAAGGGCCACTCGTCTTCCTCAATGACGACATAAACGGCTTCATCAAGCTCTCACAGGGCTGACGTCACATTCTCAAGGAGGAAATATTCTGCTGTTTTATTCACTGTGCTACGACATCAAAGGTCGAACCGATGGTGGCGTAACCAAGTCAAGCTGATTGCGTCTCAGAGAACATTCAATATAGAGTAAATCATCCACTTCTCTGCTCGTATATTTATAAAAAAAAAGGGAATGTCGGGAGGGGCAGCGTATTGATTTCTAAATTAATATATGAATAATTCATGAACAAATTCTTGGCTAGGCATGTATTGAAGGTGTCAGTAAGTCCTTGCAACAGCTTATGTGACAGCATTGATTGGTTATGGTAGGACAAGAACATCGTCCAACGTGGCACCTCGCGCCCGTTAGGTTTTTCATTTCTTCACGTAATGTATCAGTGCCGGGCATTAATGTAGACGTCCAAATCAGGGTAAAATGTGATTTGGATGGCAGTACGTGCAGCCATCATGATCGATATTGGTCAGTCCGAAAGTCTCCACACTTTGCATTGCGGAACCAACCTTCATTTGGTAGAATCTTGAACATTTAACCATTGTATTTACCACCCTCTCATCAGCGGCGACGCTATTGATATCCGCCTTGATCTCTCCAACAATTGGTTTTTTTTATTATTGCCAAGTGACGATACAGTCTATTCATTAACATTGAGCGCACGTCTGGTAGCCTAGCTGTGTGACAGCTTTCTATAGTTCTACAGATATCAATCATGTAACTTCGTCACGACCTGTCACATTATGAGTGGTCCCAGTAAGCAGTGTGCTTCATTGCAGTGGTGGTGTAGCAGTCCAGAATAACCCCCCGCCAAACTATACCCGGGGTTAAAGTGGCCTAAGCGGGATAAACCCCGGGGTAGAGTCTGGCCTAGGCCACTTTAACCCCGTGGTGTGATTATATTCTGCCGAGGGACTGATTCTGTTGGCATAAACGCAAGCAGTGCAGCTGAGGACGTGGCTCGCTGGTAGGCGCAAGATGCAAGTATATTTATGACCAAGAATATGTCTAATGCTTGGCCTGTTATTGCGCTGTGATGCAATATTGATTGTATTCCTACAGGTCTACCCCGATAACTCGCGTAGCGATAACTCATTTTAAGTCCAAAACAGTCTGTACATAATAGGAACAAAAACGGATGTCTTATTGACATCCGCTATCCGTATTAGCGCGCTTTCACAACTAGCTTCCCTGGGCAAGGACGCCACGGGAATAGGGTGAGAATAAGGTGTGTAAACGTTTGGCGCTAAGGTGAATATAACCCGAAAAAATAAAGCGGATGACGCGTCAAGCTAGTATTCCCTCTGCTCGCTAGGGGCGCTACTTCCGACCTACATTCGCTGACTCACTCTTTCATTGAACTCGTGGCTCCAATTTATGGATCCGGATTGGCGCGAGTCATCGCGCTGTATTTAGCAGGGCACCCCATGTTTTACTGCACACATCGGGGTTGTTTGGCTGTGATTTGCATCCTAATAACAGGTCCATTTTCCGGTGTTGTGTTCCAGAGAGTGGCAAGGAAATTGCTTCTGATGTTTGGGGTAGAGTTAACAAATGCGTACATTAACGCACATCATTATATAGTCTGGATACTCACCCACCCGCCCATTCATATACCGTTTCTTATACACCAGACTAGTTCATGGTTGATGATAGGTTGTAGACTATTGAATAAATTAAGTTATGTTGAGAGAAGTGAATATTGTCCAATTCCATGTCACCGACAGTGGCTTTGGACATGAATTGTGCTTAATAAATGGATTTTATACCTTAAAGATTTATCATCATATCTATCATAAATCGCAGTTTGTGGCTGTTGGATGTGTATCCTGCATGGAAATGAATATAAAGCTATAGCGGTCACATTTCATTCGAATTATATCTTTAGCGAATGTATGTCGGACAATAGACACATTCCGTTAGCTAAAGACCCATTCAATGTCGTTCACACTGCAATAGAGAGATTGTTACCAAACCGATATATTAACATATATTCGTTGTGTTCCTGAAATGAGGCCCTTTCCACATTCTAAGGCGGTTTTCGGCGCCATTATAGTCACTTGATGAATAAGTGTTGGAAAATCCCTCTCTTTTTTTAGACGATTATACGCCTCGTAACTCTAATGTTGTGATAGATGGCAACATAAAAACGTATGGAATATGGTGGTTAGTACTATTTCCATGGTGTCGGATTCTGGACAAGTGTGCCCCAGATTGCAGAATAGAATTACAGATAGAAACCCTAATGCATATATACACGTTGTGATTTACATATTGAATCACATGCATATAGGGTTGATTCTGCATGTGAAGGTCCAATGAGGCCATAGTCAGCTCCACCAAAACATGTTACATCAATGCCAGAAATATACCCTTACAAAGAAAAGGAATTATAGCAGAAAAAAAGACTATATGTTTCTACTAGTATGTTGTTTCAAATATGAACAAGATGATATTAACATATATGACAACGATTTAAAATTATTAATCTATTCTCTATCTTATATAAGAAAGACCAATAATGTTATTTGACTTCTGTAATGTAATATAAGTGCTCTGGGAAGACCCTTTTATGGATGATGACTTTCAGCTTGGCCTCTGTTTGTTGCTCTTCTAAAGCTTTCACTTTCTATTGAGATTTAAGGACCTTGTCCCTTAATTCAAGAAGATGGCCGTACAAGAAGAACTTGGGCACACGTGTACATAGCTATGCTCTTCCACGATTGTTGCCGGAGGAATGTCCTTGATAGCCAAGTTATCCTGGGTTCTTTGGGGCGAACACTGTGAAGTTGACATGATAAAACACTTAAATATATTTTCATGGGTTGATGAATGTAAATTACAAGCAAAAATAAATGAACGAATTACCTTGTACTTGATTTTCTTAAAACGTCTGAAGCAGGATCAGGGAAATTAAAGATCTTTGTCTTGTTCCAATAAAATATAGTTGGGACCAATTTTCCTTTTTTCAATCAGCTCAATGACATAAACATATGTGATCAATGTCAATGCTGCAGGGTCGGTCTTGGCGTCTGCAATAAACAACATTTCTATTCATATGATTTTTTGACTCTCAGATACATCATTTCAAAAGTTTGCTTAAACTGATTAAGCCATTAAAAGATGGGCACAAATTAATTTTTATTTCATCTATTTTATTAATATGTACAACCACAAAAAACACATCCACATTAATACCACGGGCACATAGGAAGTAAACGAAGTGAAATGGGGTTGGTTGACAAGCAACCGGTGCCTGGTGCTTTTAGGCATACAGGCGCACCAGCAACCAGGGTAGCATCAAACACGTCAACGCTGATTTATGGCTGGCTGGTGTGGGGTTAGCCCCGCTCGGATGTTACTTCACATTGACATGTCACATTGACATCAAACAGGGCTGTGGTGGGATACGCGTGGCTTGTTTTGATTGGCTAAATATTTTTATGCTTAAAAAAGGTGTGGAGGGTGGGGGTGAAGGCTTGCTAAGGACCTGTACAGGGTACTTCTCCAAGCATATTTTGCGTTTGTCAAGTGACCGCAACCTCTTCCTCTGTAGGGTTCAACGCCCTAAACCTGCTCACGATCGCGTCTTTGTTACTACCAGAACATTGCGCATTATTGACATGGATGCAGTCAACCATGATATATCTCGCTTGATGGGACGAACCAGCGATGACAATATAATGATTTATATCTCGCCCTAGATGTTGTTTGTTAATCCTTAGTCCGTCACCAATCTCTACTTGATGTTCCATCCTAAATGGCTAATACTGTAACACATGTCATGCTGACGTTCCAGTAGACATACATACATACAGTCAAGCAGATCCTCGAAATATAGTAATCAGTTGGAGATAATTCATTTTAGTTCTTCGCCAATCCATGTCCCATCATGTCGACATATCACGAATGATCCAGACTACATCTCATTCAATGTTACAGTGCTGGTCAAACATTGTTTATAATAGAGTTGATATGATGGCCCTGCTGAGATATATTGGGAAGATGAACAGCTATCAGTAGTGAGGGAGATGTGCAAGGCACTGGCTGAGGAGGTGTGTCCGCACAAGATAGTGCTTGCTGCAATAAATTTTAATGAACATTCAGGTTTATCATATCATGTTATAAACTGTGTATGGTTGTACATCATGCAAGAAGTTACTGTGAACAAGCTTTCCAAAACAGTTCTAGTGTTTCCGTCGAGCTTAAGCCGGACCATTACACCCAGCAGAACATTCTGCGACTTAAATATAATACTATATTTGTGTATGTTTTGAACTGATTTATGCATTCGTTCAATGTCCCCAACCCTGATACTCATTAGAGACGGGGTGTGCAATCGTTTGATGTTGGTTCTTGTTGCTTTCAAGCTACGATCGCTGTCAATTTCCATGAGGTGAACATTATTAATAGAGCCACAGAACCACCCCCTCATTGGAAGATGGCACACTATGTTATAAAATCATTGGTCGTCATGTTTTGAGAGTAACACTGGCGAATCGACGATGGAAAAGATCAGTGATCCACGTAAGAGTTTGTTAGAAGCCCCACCTTATTACATTATTGAGTAATTCCTATGGGATTGGCGACATGTTTGATCCTGTTATGGCCTCAAATGACCAGTATGTCATTGTTAAGTAGGCATTTAACGTTACTCATTTGCCGATTAGATCTCTTGAGGTGAGTACGTCTGATCAGATCATCCACGTTACGCCAAGAAATTTGCTGCTCTGACGAATCTGGCACAGTCGACAAATTCCATTATTGTCCGTGGCTAGCGGAGCAAGCTTTCTGGTCTTGGAACTGCGCGCTTATTGATTTGTTCCTATCAATTTCTTTGCTTATAAAAAGAACAGACTACATCGCCTATTGAAGGAACATTTCATAAAAGAATGTTGCACTTAAGATTCAGGAATTGGTTTGTGTGTGCCGAAACAGATACTATTTGTCGTTGTGAATTAATGCAGCCGCCTCCTTTGCCACCTTGATTTATTATTTTCGTAAAAACGTGACTAATTTTCGTATCAACAAGGTGTAGTGTTAAAGTCTGTTGTTTATTATGTGCTTCTGTGTGTATGTGCTTGTGTGTATTTGTGTTCGTGTGTGTATGTGCATATGTGTGTGTGTGCTTGTATGTATTTGTGTTCGTGTGTGTATGTGCATATGTGTGTGTGTGTATGTGTGTGTGTGTGTGTTGTGTGTATTTGTGTTCGTGTGTGTATGTGTGTGTGTGTTTGTGTGTGTGTGTGTGTGTGTGTGTGTGTGTGTGTGTGTGTGTGTGTGTGTGTGTGTGTGTGTGTGTGTGTGTGTGTGTGTTTGTGTCTGTGTGTCTGTGTGTGTAGAGGTGTCAGACATGCATATCGGCAGCGTAGAGGAGCTGGCACTGACAACTACAGGTTCCCCGATAACGCTGAGATGCGTCACGTTTGTCATTCCACGAGAACGAGACTGCCATGACATCTACATGTCCCTGCTCAAGCTCTCTCAGCCGTGTAATTCAACCAATAATCCTTTACTACATATACTCCTGTACATGTATCTGCCATTGTGCTACGCGAAGTCGCACTGATATTTGTTGTGTTTTGTGCAGACATAGATTAAGAGGGAGTCATTTGCGCCGATACCTGACCTAACTACAGCTGTCTCGCCGTTAGGACAGGGACTTTGCCAAGCCAACACTGGTGGACTTCTGCCTCACTGGTTTAGTTTGGTTGACATGAAAGATGAGCAATCCCTGGGTGTTCTGAACTACCTTGCCGTGCGCAATGATGATCTTTAGTCAAGGTGGTATTGGTTTATTAACTGAAACAATTGGTTTGGATGTGTTTCCAAAAGCATTCGTCCCCTTGTCGTATTCTTAGTTATATTTCAGCGAAATCAGCTATCTGGGCCATGGCATTCTTTACTACCAGTTCAGTTATGTTCAACAAATAATAAACGAATTATTCTTTCTTTGTCATCCACAGCGGCAGCTCTGCTGCGAGTGCTCATGTGACAAATATTTCTAATTGGATCCCTATATTCTCGAAGCGTGTTTTGGTGGAATATGAATTTCATATATGTACAAATAATCTGTAAATTTCAGTATTGTTTTTTCAAATTTTCTTGTGAATACTATATTATCAGTTTAATACAATTAATTTTAACATAATAGAGTTGTGGATGATGCCAACAATCGTTGTAATCGACCCACACATTCTTACTGATTGTCAATTGTATACGCAACCCCCATGGCGGTTTACTGCGCATATTCGGCTTATCCTTAATGCCGTTCTATTTCATGACCCCTATTTCAGCAGACAACACCGACATAATGGACACCATGCAGCTCATTTACATAACATAGCAATTGATGTTGAACGCATATAAAAAACATAATAAACATATAAAAACTGTTCTCAGGTCGCGTACGGAGACTGGGATCAACACAAGTATGTGACGTTGACAAAATGGCGGTGTATCTACATATTAATTTGCGAAATAGGTTGAGTGCTAATATAGTGTGTTGAATTAATCGATACATTTTCCTTGTCACCACACGCCTCATCAATGAACGTAACCAGCACTGACCAGTATTGTTATTACACAGCAGCTAGTCGCTTGATGTCCATCAATTCTGTTTTAGTTAAAGGAACCACGTGCAATAGAAAACAGCTTAGCCAATTTAGATCGAGGTTGATAAGCGTCAGCGACCAGAATGTGACGCAAACTTTGAGAAAAAATTAATTGAACTGATAAAATGAGGAATGGTACGCATTTCAGCTCTACTCAATAATGCACTTTAAATTTGGTAAGGCGCCTCTATTGATTGGTTGTACATTAATCCATTCACCATTTAGTGCAAGTATGGCCTTATCCAGCCTTATAGGCTTAGCTCTCAATGGAACATATACTCAGTGGTGGTTGGAGCATTCATGGTTTGGCCATTAACACCTACCCGCGTCGTGACTGCGTTAGCTGCATCAAACTTGTGAATAATGCACCTCATTTGTGCTCCCTATGACTTCAATGTGGGTGATAATCGCTACAAGCTTTGCCCATCGCTTGCACTGTCTTGCGAGACCTCCTCCCACATCCCCATGGGTCACATGAGGTGGATACTCAACTGTAACTTGGACGCAATCAGCCATTTACTGAGATGTTCTTAAAGAGGCCATAGTACACACCGCAGTCATCGTAGGTAGGAAATCGTTAGTGTTGGTGTTTGCGCCGGAGCTCAATGTATTGTTAGCTGGTGACCCGGCTGTAAATACTCTATATGATGAGATCAAATGTTGGATCCAGAGAATACTGGTGACGAGCGGTCACGCTGCCATAGATAGGGAGACTGTCAGTGTACCTGCACACACACCTTCTGTCATTTGTTCGTTACAAAACAATCCTCTCCTGTTGACATCCTAAGCCGTACTGTTCACGATATTTTATATTTCGGATATGAGCATGTGACGAACGAAGTACAGGGCGTACAGACACAAGGGACAGCTAATTACTCTGATAAGGGAAGGGGCGGATCACCATGCTATGTCTGGTGCACATGTCACTGGAAGGGGCGGATCACCATGCTATGTCTGGTGCACATGTCACTGGAAGGGGCGGATCACCATGCTATGTCTGGTGCACATGTCACTGGAAGGGAAGGATCACCATGCTATGTCTGGTGCACATGTCACTGGAAGGGGAGGATCACCATGCTATGTCTGGTGCACATGTCACTGGAAGGGGAGGATCACCATGGTATGTCTGGTGCACATGTCACTGGAAGGGGAAGGATCACCATGCTATGTCTGGTGCACATGTCACTGGAAGGGAGGATCACCATGCTATGTCTGGTGCACATGTCACTGGAAGGGAAGGATCACCATGCTATGTCTGGGCACATGTCATGGAAGGGGAGGATCACCATGCTATGTCTGGTGCACATTTCACTGGACGGGGAGCATCACCATGCTATGTCTGGTGCACATGTCACTGGATTTGCAATGGAGTCTATAATAATGATAATGAATGCTATCACGTGGTTTATCAGTGTGCCATTTGCAATGGAGTCTATAATAATGATAATGAATGCTATCACGTGGTTTATCAGTGTGCCATTTGCAATGGAGTCTATAATAATGATAATGAATGCTATCACGTGGTTTATCAGTGTGCCATTTGCAATGGAGTCTATAATAATGATAATGAATGCTATCACGTGGTTTATCAGTGTGCCATTTGCAATGGAGTCTATAATAATGATAATGAATGCTATCACGTGGTTTATCAGTGTGCCATTTGCAATGGAGTCTATAATAATGATAATGAATGCTATCACGTGGTTTATCAGTGTGCCATTTGCAATGGAGTCTATAATAATGATAATGAATGCTATCACGTGGTTTATCAGTGTGCCATTTGCAATGGAGTCTATAATAATGATAATGAATGCTATCACGTGGTTTATCAGTGTGCCATTTGCAATGGAGTCTATAATAATGATAATGAATGCTATCACGTGGTTTATCAGTGTGCCATTTGCAATGGAGTCTATAATAATGATAATGAATGCTATCACGTGGTTTATCAGTGTGCCATTTGCAATGGAGTCTATAATAATGATAATGAATGCTATCACGTGGTTTATCAGTGTGCCATTTGCAATGGAGTCTATAATAATGATAATGAATGCTATCACGTGGTTTATCAGTGTGCCATTTGCAATGGAGTCTATAATAATGATAATGAATGCTATCACGTGGTTTATCAGTGTGCCATTTGCAATGGAGTCTATAATAATGATAATGAATGCTATCACGTGGTTTATCAGTGTGCCATTTGCAATGGAGTCTATAATAATGATAATGAATGCTATCACGTGGTTTATCAGTGTGCCATTTGCAATGGAGTCTATAATAATGATAATGAATGCTATCACGTGGTTTATCAGTGTGCCATTTGCAATGGAGTCTATAATAATGATAATGAATGCTATCACGTGGTTTATCAGTGTGCCATTTGCAATGGAGTCTATAATAATGATAATGAATGCTATCACGTGGTTTATCAGTGTGCCATTTGCAATGGAGTCTATAATAATGATAATGAATGCTATCACGTGGTTTATCAGTGTGCCATTTGCAATGGAGTCTATAATAATGATAATGAATGCTATCACGTGGTTTATCAGTGTGCCATTTGCAATGGAGTCTATAATAATGATAATGAATGCTATCACGTGGTTTATCAGTGTGCCATTTGCAATGGAGTCTATAATAATGATAATGAATGCTATCACGTGGTTTATCAGTGTGCCATTTGCAATGGAGTCTATAATAATGATAATGAATGCTATCACGTGGTTTATCAGTGTGCCATTTGCAATGGAGTCTATAATAATGATAATGAATGCTATCACGTGGTTTATCAGTGTGCCATTTGCAATGGAGTCTATAATAATGATAATGAATGCTATCACGTGGTTTATCAGTGTGCCATTTGCAATGGAGTCTATAATAATGATAATGAATGCTATCACGTGGTTTATCAGTGTGCCATTTGCAATGGAGTCTATAATAATGATAATGAATGCTATCACGTGGTTTATCAGTGTGCCATTTGCAATGGAGTCTATAATAATGATAATGAATGCTATCACGTGGTTTATCAGTGTGCCATTTGCAATGGAGTCTATAATAATGATAATGAATGCTATCACGTGGTTTATCAGTGTGCCATTTGCAATGGAGTCTATAATAATGATAATGAATGCTATCACGTGGTTTATCAGTGTGCCATTTGCAATGGAGTCTATAATAATGATAATGAATGCTATCACGTGGTTTATCAGTGTGCCATTTGCAATGGAGTCTATAATAATGATAATGAATGCTATCACGTGGTTTATCAGTGTGCCATTTGCAATGGAGTCTATAATAATGATAATGAATGCTATCACGTGGTTTATCAGTGTGCCATTTGCAATGGAGTCTATAATAATGATAATGAATGCTATCACGTGGTTTATCAGTGTGCCATTTGCAATGGAGTCTATAATAATGATAATGAATGCTATCACGTGGTTTATCAGTGTGCCATTTGCAATGGAGTCTATAATAATGATAATGAATGCTATCACGTGGTTTATCAGTGTGCCATTTGCAATGGAGTCTATAATAATGATAATGAATGCTATCACGTGGTTTATCAGTGTGCCATTTGCAATGGAGTCTATAATAATGATAATGAATGCTATCACGTGGTTTATCAGTGTGCCATTTGCAATGGAGTCTATAATAATGATAATGAATGCTATCACGTGGTTTATCAGTGTGCCATTTGCAATGGAGTCTATAATAATGATAATGAATGCTATCACGTGGTTTATCAGTGTGCCATTTGCAATGGAGTCTATAATAATGATAATGAATGCTATCACGTGGTTTATCAGTGTGCCATTTGCAATGGAGTCTATAATAATGATAATGAATGCTATCATCAGTGTGCCATTTGCAATGGAGTCTATAATAATGATAATGAATGCTATCACGTGGTTTATCAGTGTGCCATTTGCAATGGAGTCTATAATAATGATAATGAATGTTATCACATGTGGTTTTGGGGTGAATAGAAAGTGTATTGGATGACGTAGATATAAACTTACTGTACTGGTTTCTTTTGTTTGATTTGACATAAGCAGCAGTATTTGTGAAAATTTCGTAAACTGTCATGTTTGTGAACTCCATATCATGATGATTATTGCTTAAATACACAAGTGTCCCTGTGAACAATAATATTAATAAACTTCTATATCATAAACAGTGTGTTTATATGAATTTCGTCTCTAAAAAGGTGCAAAGCATACAATGAACTTGCACTCCACAAACATATGCATTGTTGTACTAGGTGACTCGTTTCAGCCTGTTGACAATAACAGGATACAAAGTTTCAATTCGACGTGGAAACTAATACATGCATACCAATCAAATCATCAACAGAGTCCTCAGCAAATCAAGTGAATATAGAAACCAATACAATGGATAAGTTCAACTAGGTATGGTGAAGATTTTAACAACAGTTGGATAAGCAGAAATGAAATTAATACTCCTCATCAGTGTCATTGATATCAAAGTAAGCTTCCTGTTCATTAACATAAGTATCTTGGTCTTCATTGGTTTGTTACAGGACCTGTTCAGTTTCTTCCATGTGTCGCCTCCATTACCTTTCGAACATCATCATCTGTAAGCATTTGCATATAGACTCCATCACTTTCAAATTTGATACGCTTCTGAAACTAATGTGAAGCAATTAATACACTGTCCGGGTAGTTTCCAATACATAATATTAAATATAAAATCAATCTTTAAGTAAGTATTACAACACAAACCATCTATTGTTGTGAGATTTTAAATACGTTCCTCTACTATCAGATTAAATCATATTCGATTCGAACTTTCATTCGATTCGAAGTCCAAAATTCCCAAAATTTCTTATATACAAACACCACCAGGACAGATGTTTAGATCATAAGTACCATATTCTCAGACTATATCACAAATTCAGAAAGAAGTACACCATACATCGATTTGAGTTCGAACACATTTATCCGCCATTGTTTCAGAAACAAAATTCAACAAGGGTGTAATATGCCATAGAATTTTGTATAATGTATGATGTATGATTAGAAGATACATATATAAACTAGAGTCGGCACAAACGCCAATGGCATGTCTTCCAATGGCAAGCCTGGACGACCAGCAATACGGTATCAACAATATTACACAAACAAATGTTATCTTTAAACAAAATGAATTCTTGCTCACATCAAACAACGACCAAGTCGGCGGAGCTCAGACTGCCGGAGTTGGGAAGTCTCACACAACAAACTATCGAAGCATATTCTAATATATATATATAAAAAAAAACAAGTTAGAAACAAAAGTCTAATCATCACTTAAACACAGACAGCTGAATGGGGGATTAAGATCTACCTCTCTCATTAACAGATACCTTACATAACATAGGTTCACGCTAATTACCATTATTAGGAGACAGCGTCGTGCTTGATTATCGCGTGTAGGTGCCATCGCGTAAGTAGGTGCGCATGGTCGCGTCCACACGCTCCGCGTCCTCGTGTTCTTTCCCCATATCACCCACGTGACCATGCGATAACTAACACATAACGTAAGGTTGGTGTTAAGACACCCTATGCACCGCATACGTTTACGATAGATGTAAGCGAGAGGAGCTGGTAACGCGCACTATTTTCGGATAGATGTCACAAGCTGCAGCCCCTTAGATGTTTTGACATGACCCCTTAACCAAGTCAATACAAAGCCGAGGGAATGCCACTAAGCCGGTCCGAGTGACTTCGTTCTGCGGTCAGTCCGCGGCCTGGTTATGGGGATATTAACAAATGATATGTGACCGACTAAATGATGCAGTTTTTTTCCATTTATGTTGTATCACAGAGCGCCCCCGGAGCATCATCAGGGTTTTATACATATTCAGTGTGTATTAACGAGTACATTTTCAACCTCAGAAGATTAGTTAGACGATGGTATTCGATTAGCACCTTATATCTTTGACAACATGCTCCAACCTCCAGCCCGTAAGCAGACCATAGAAACAAACAAGCCACAGCGGTACCGAAGATTTGTCATTGTCAATTAGTGCCTTCAAATGGGACTTGTAAGAAGGACGAAACCACAGAATAACAATCGTGCACCATTTGACGGTAGCCATGCCGGTGACGAGACTCGGCTGTGGCACTAATGAACAACGACTGTCGCCATTAAGAAGAAGAGTGGGACTTGATAATGAGAAAGGCAGAGGAGTCATCAGTTGCTGCCAGTCACAGTTGTCCCTAGGATAAGTGCTTTGTATTATACACCTGAATGACGTCATACACCAGGATGTCATGGCTCCAGAGCGTTGGATACATGCCAAGCAGGTTTTGATATTCGTGTTCCAATATATATATATTAAAATATATATATATATATATATATATATATATATATATATATATATATATATATATATATATATATATATATATATATATATATATATATATATATATATATATATATATATATATATATATATTCGATATATATATATATATATATATATATATATATATATATATATATCGTGTTGCAATATATATATCTATATATATATATATATATATATATATATATATATATATATATATATATATAGAGAGATATATATATATATATATATATATCTATATATATATATATAGATATGTATCTATATCTATATCTATATATATATATCTATATATAGATATATATATATATATATATATATATATTATCTCGATAGATATATATATATTATATATATATATAGATATATATATATATATATATACATCTATATCTCTATATATGAGATATATATCTCTATATATATATATATATATCTATCTCTCTCTATATATATCTCTCTATATATCTATCTATCTCTCTATCTCTCTATATATATATATATATATCTATATATATCTCTATATATATCTATATATATATCTCTATATATATATATATATATATAGATATATATATATATATATATACATTAAAGCGTCATTGTATCAATACTATGATTACAAATAACCATGCACCTACTACATAAAGTAATACTTCATTATTTGCCCATGGTAAGGGCCATTACAGTTCATTTTTAAAATCATTACAGCCTCGTTGCAGTCGTCCACTGCTCGGAGAAGATAGGTTGTATTTACTAGTTACCGTTAAAAATACTATGACCGGGGTGTCTAGGGGTTGTTGTAGTGTTTTTATCCTGGTCACTTCGGGCGTTCTTTCTGAGATACCGGGCTGTTTCCGGAGTGAGTAAAATATTGGGAGTTACAAATTTCTTTATTTTCTGTGGTGTCTCTTGTACGGTCGCGAATGACAAGTGTGGTGTTCTTCTCTTGAGTGTGTCTCGTATCTCTTATGGCGTGGGTGTCTCGTATCTCTTGGGTTCTCTCTCTGGGTGTGTGAGTCTCTGAGTCTCCTATGGCGTGTGGGTTCTCTCTTGAGTGTGTCTCGTATCTCTTATGGCGTATGGGTTCTCTCTTGAGTGTGTCTCGTATCTCGTATGGCGTGTGGGTTCTCTCTTGAGTGTGTCTCGTATCTCGTATGGCGTGTGGGTTCTCTCTTGAGTGTGTCTCGTATCTCGTATGGCGTATGGGTTCTCTCTTGAGTGTGTCTCGTATCTCGTATGGCGTGTGGGTTCTCTCTTGAGCGTGTCTCGTATCTCGTGGTGTGTGTCAGTGTATTTGCGAGTCGAGCCTCGGTATTTCTAGGGAAACGGATATGAAGCATTGGTAGGCAATTTCGAGAGATTTAGGGGAGCTTGGGCGTATCTGAACATTTTCCTGTATTTATCACTGATTGGATTATGTAACGAAAGTGGTTTCTGTTAATTAACGCTGTAGATTGGAGTGGGACATATTGACAAGGTGAAATGTTAATTTGTAATAAGGTGCACCGGACATGCGGGTCATTTTGCTTGTCACGACGTGCCGAAAACGGAGGTGGCAATTAAGGCATCTGATTTGTGGCGTGGCTTAGGTTTGAGTGTTTGTGAGTGCGGGTGCAAGTAGATGGTGTGGGTGTGGGTGTACACGTTGCAGAAGTGCATGGATTAAATGGACTCACTGGCCTTAAATGGTGAAACCCAATAGTAATTTTGGACGAGGAATGTACGGTGGTGACACGATTACGTGCTAATCCGAAGTGTGTAATTTATCATCGTTATCATGAAATATGTAACCAGGTAGTGCAATGCAAGAGGAAATATTGCATTTTATAATCTGACATCAAGCGACGACTGTGCATTGGTTGTGCCCCTGGCGCTTACCGTCAACATGATTATATGGCGATACATTCACACAATGCAGCTACGATAATAACTGACGTGGTATGTATATTGAATTGGTGGTAGTACTTGTTATCTACGCTAATAGTAGCCGAGTAGTGAGGTTTTCAACATTTGGAAATAGGAAAATGCACTGGGATTTTCTTTCACGGCAAGATAATTCACACAAATATAACTCTAATTGGTCCAATCCCGTTTTCATTTGATTACAATAAACTCACTAGCTATATGAGTTGTAGGCATCTTTCCCTGAAGCGAGTCCAAACGCAGAACTTCCCATCATCGCTTTTCCCTGAAGTGAGTCCAAACGCTGAACTTCCCATGATCACTTTTCCCTGAAGGGAGTCCGAAGTTGCTTTGATTCAAGGACACATCTGATACCAAAGTAAATCCTATTTCTCGACGGAAGACTTCATTCATCGACTGTGAGTATTTCATGCCTATTTCCATCACTACGCTCTCTCGTTACACCCACTTCCTCTGCCGTTCTGGTGTTCATGGGTGATATCGTGATAATGTACATAGCGATTGTGTATATTTATATGTAATGATGAATTGAATTTACACGATGATTGTGTCGGTGATACTCATTATAATTATGCTGATTTAATAATTTCCTAACCTAAGTTCCATTGCATGGATTGATCGCCTTTAATTGTCTTTTAGTTGGTGAGAAGACCCAAACATTGTCTTTAAGTTGGCAAGAAGAACCGAAATGCAAGATGTTGCGTAGTTTAAACGTAATTTGGCGCGATAACAAATTCAGCGATGAATGGATGTATTACTAACAGAGTGACTAGACTGTGACGGGTACTAGCAGAGTGACAAAACCTTGACGGGTACTACCAGAGTGACTACACCGTGACGGGTACCACCAGAGTGACTAGACCGTGATGTGTACTAGCAGAGCGACTTGACCGTGACGGGTACAACCAGAGTGACTAGACCGTGACGGATACTGGGGAATATTGAAATGAGGCATGATCAGGGCGGATGTAACTGATATTGATGCGTTCGTAAACCACAGAAGCAAGTCAGTTGCACGTAAGGTTTCGTGAATTATTTTGATTATGGTAATCAATATATTAATATACTAGAACCAAATTAAATTTTAAGGCCCAATAATGTGATTTCTATAACACCGCTTAGCAGTCACGTTATACGGAGAAAGCTAACCGGATATTGGCCTGAAGTCACGGGAGAATGACCCAGTCTAGATGGCATGGCCGCAATGTCTTCTGCTACGGAACAGACGTACATATGCTAATCGTAGCGCTACAACAGGCTGTATCCTTATATAATGCAGTTTGCAGGCAAATGTCGGGGGAGATGACACGGGAAGCTTCCTCTGCATGACCAGACTACCAGTATTTGCTACAAAATAGAAATTCCTATGATCCATGGTTAATTTGTTGATACAATATTTACAAACCACCAATACACTGTTTATTGTTCGGTCACGTGACAGCCCTGTTTTGTTTACCTGTTTTGCGGTATTTGCCAAGCATTGAGGCTCGGCTTATACGTGATGTGTGGGTTTGCGTCAGTAGGCAATGCCCGCATTGTAGGAGCACACAACTGCGCATGATGCGCGTTGATTTCAAAATTCACCGAAGATGACCTAGCCATGTGCTCGAATCGCAGCTAACAGGAAAGGAAATAAGAGCAATTTGGATGCCCAACCTCATACACGCCTGCTAGAGTGAATACGGTCATCCAATGATTTGGAAACATACCTATTTGTATAATCGTATATGTACTGCAGGCATTGGGCGGTCATACCGCGGTAAGCGAACCACAGACGACGTGAACTAGACTTGCCGCGCCCTGCCCGCATCGTTATCACCGAGTAATTCACGATCCCTGCCTCACCCAGTGTTACACCAGCATTAGAGGCATTCCTTACAAACAAATTCCAATCGACAGAAACGATAATTATGCAGGTAGTATCTTCTTTTCTCTATCATCATGAACGACCCGGATGTGAAAGATTCATCGAAGCGTGTTGGCGGAGGTTCAGTAGTTTCTCACCTGATGCCGCGTCCATCATTCTGAATTCAACGCAATAGTGTTCCTTCAAGATGAGTATGTCAATTTGGACATTTACGGATCCCGGTTACATATGTATGTATGTATGTATGTATGTATGTATGTATGTATGTATGTATGTATGTATGTATGTATGTATGTATGTATGTATGTATGTATGTATGTATGTATGTATGTATGTATGTATGTATGTATGTATGTATGTATGTATGTATGTATGTATGTATGTATGTATGTATGTATGTATGTATGTATGTATGTATGTATGTATGTATGTATGTATGTATGTATGTATGTATGTATGTATGTATGTATGTATGTATGTATGTCTGTGTATGTATGTATGTATGTCTGTATGTATGTATGTATGTATGTATGTATGTATGTATGTATGTCTGTATGTATGTATGTATGTATGTATGTATGTATGTATGTATGTATGTATGTATGTATGTATGTATGTAGTTAATTTACTGTATGTATGTATGTATGTGTATGTATGTATGTATGTATGTATGTATGTATGTATGTATGTATGTATGTATGTATGTATGTATGTATGTATGTATGTATGTATGTATGTATGTATGTATGTATGTATGCATGTATATATGTATATTTCTATGTAAGCATGTATGGATGGATGGTCGGATGGATGGATGGATGGGAGTAATGCCCGTCGGAAGGTGTGAGAATCCTTGATCGGCACATTATTGGGTGGATCTATAAATAGTATCGACATGTTTCAGATTATAAACCACCAGAAAGCAGCATAACACAAGAAGTGCCCTTTGTCATCCTGGACAACTACCGAGGATGTCTCCCTATCCAGGTCTTCGTTAATTATGTTGGCTTGTCACCTGGAAACAATAACATCAAGCAATTCATAGGCTGCTGCAAAGGTGGATCGATCCGAATCCCGTTTCCACCAGAGATTCCTGCCTCCACGGCGAGTTTTAGGACAGTTTGGTACAATATCAGTGACTGTGATCGCGCGCTGCTGTCAGAGTCATTACTCAAAAGCAATGAACCAACACTTAGCGTGCAAAGAAAAGTGTACACATCCGGGTCTTACGGCGTGTCCACGGGTGGTAAAGAGCGGCCCCAAGTGAATGTGAGAGGTCACCGGGGTATGCTTTTATATCGCGACGAAGTCTCTACTCCGGGATCATCAGCGACTGTAGCCGTGACTGAGTGGACAGACGAGTGTTCACAATCACAAAGAGGAGTTGAATGTAATGATCGCATTATTATCTGGATTACCCTGCTGCGTAAAGCCATCGTCCACATAGGCGCTTCTCAGACTAGCAATTGTCGTGCATCGACGGAGCTGCCTCATTTCATCATGACCGTGGATCGGAGGATGAATATAACGAGACTGAATAGAGAGCGGTTAATGGCCATCGATTTTGAGCTACTTAACCCTGCTCAATCAGGAGTTCTTATCGTCGACAAGGAGCAGTCGTTGTCAAATTCGCGGCGGCGGATTGAACGAGATCAACGCTTATATCTTCGCTGGTCACAGATTCACCCTGGCAAACCACTTGTGACTAATAGTTGCTTTTGCATTTATGAGAAGACAGGGAACCTCTCTGAGCCCCTGGGCTTTTTGTATATTGACGCAACCTGGAATGTTTCGGATTTTAGTCCACTTATTAAGTTTTCGTTCAGTTATGAAAAGAGCTGGAAATGGGAGCTGAGTGACATGTTTACAGAATGCGGGGAATCTCTAGAGATTCAGATACTTGAGAATTTGACAATTGGTTCAGGACTGCATGTGGTAATAGCGGTGTTGGTACTGAAGTGATACAAGAGATAACCTGATAACTGCTCTGTCAGAGACATCAGCAAAAACACCCGTATTGTGTTGTCGTGTCTAACTCAGAGTATCGCAGACAACCCATTCGACTGGTTTTCTTTGTCGGTATAAGTCAATTATCTTTTATAATTTTTTTACCAGAAAGTCAAGGTTATACGCCTTAAATGATAAACAGTGCATTTAATGACGTAATGCCAGAGATTGCGATGCGCTGACTGGAGTAGTCATTTGGTGTCTTGCTGTATGCATGCTTCTGTTGATCACAACTCTTTTAAATCCAATAAATGAACAATCAAAAACAAACGTTAATTGGTGTGGGGACGTGGTTGTTGCAAGTAGTGGCAATCTAAATATATAGGAATGAATAAAAAAACACAACGACCCTAGAGCCAGAATGAACAGATGAGTACCCAGGCAATCTGTAGTCGATTGAAGATCGTCTGTGCTAATGGTGGCTGTGATTACTTGAATCAACAAGAGCATGGAAAAGATATAAACTGAGGGGTTCTTATAAATCACAAAGAAAAGGGCAAACAAATTGTTTTGACAACTGAAGTTTCACGATTTACAGAAGGCTCAAGTCCAACTCTTAACGTCCACGGAAAAGACAAGCAAGGCGAGCCGCAGCGACATGATGTATATGCGGACGAACGTCATTGATAGCATTTCAGGGATAATATCTGAGAAAATGAGGAAAAGGGAACCAACGAGCGGATAGCGAAAGTCTAAAGGGAACCAGCGAGTGGATAGTGAAAGACCAGTAGGGAACCAGCGAGTGGATAGTGAAAGACTAAAGGGAACCAGCGAGTGGATAGTGAAAGACCAGTAGGGAACCAGCGAGCGGATAGTGAAAGACTAAAGGGAACCAGCGAGCGGATAGTGAAAGACTAAAGGGAACCAGCGAGCGGATAGTGAAAGACTAGTAGGGAACCAGCGAGTGGATAGTGAAAGACTAAAGGGAACCAGCGAGCGGATAGTGAAAGAATAAAGGGAACCAGCGAGTGAATAGTGAAAGACTAATAGGGAACCAGCGAGCGGATAGTGAGAGACTTAAGGGAACCAGCGAGTGGATAGCGAAAGCCTAATAGGGAACCAGCGAGGGGGTAGCGAAAGACTAACAGGAACCAGCGAGCGGATAGCGAAAGACTTAAAGGAAACCTAGGAGTAGATAGCGAAAGACTAAAAGATAACCAGGGAATGGATAGCAAAAGACTTAACTGGAACCAGCAAGCGGATAGTGAAAGACTAAAAGGAAACCAGGAAGTGGATAGCGAAAGACTAGTAGGGAACCAGCGAGCGGATAGTGAAAGACTAAATGCAAACCAGGAAGTGGATAACGAAAGGCCAATCGGAAACCAGCGAGCGGATAGCGAAAGACTAAAAGGGAACAAAGGCAAATAGGGAACAAAGGCAAATAGGGAATCAGGTAAGCGGTTAGAGAACGACGGGATAGTAAGCGATCTGACATAACGAACAAATTCGAGATTCAATCAGATACGACCATATAAAGGCAGCAGCAAAGAATATCGCGACAGTATGGTTGAATTTAATCTGTTATGCTTATGACCCTGGTAATGACAATGATGTTTTATGATGTTTTATTATGGGGACACGGTTAGGTATAAGTGCAAAATTAATTTATTCCATCAGTTTACAAGATAACGGTGCGAGAAGAAAAAAGCACATTAATAAACAACCAAGAATTCAGTTTACCTGTTGATGAACTTGGCGAAGGCTTAAATCAAATTACGATACGATCATCACATTCAAAGTTAGTTTTACAACTGCTATGATGACAATATATTCCATGATTGCTGGCCGAATCACAGCGCGGCTCTTGGTGAATCGCTTTTATGGCAATCATTACTGATTTCCCTTCTGGTGGAACAATAATGCATTCAGTACCGGAACTGGCGTCATCCACACACATGGAATTTACAGATTTGATTTGCGCTGTCCGCGACAGCAGTTGACACAATTGTTAAGACTATTAAACCGATATACACTATTACGTAAGCGACTGAAATATTTATTGGAGTTGACTAAGTCAAAAAAAATTCACCTCAACGCGCCTCGGAAATGGCGAATATTTTGATATAACATGTCATTATAAAAGTTTGTTAGAGATTTCAGCTTTCAGAAAATGTTAAGTTTTTCAGATCGGACGAAAATTTGCTTGTCAATTGAATGAATTTTACCAATTTTTACAATAACATACATACAATAACACAGCAAGAATGGTGGTAAAACTCCCAGGATTTTTCATTAATTTTGTTGCAATCCGAACAGGAAATGACCATGCGAATTTAAGATGCAACAAACTGTGTCACTGACAACCTTTGACAAAATCTTTGTTGCAATTTAACAGTTATTACATGTTTTAAAGTTAATTTAATTGTTGGAGTTCATTTTTTTAAAATTTGGATTGTTTGACCTTAGGCGCTAGGGGAAAATACTGACTTGGATCTATAGATATATATGTATTTATGTATATCTATATATATTGTTTATATGTATATATATAAATACATGTACATGTATTTATATATGCAAATATATCTATCTTTAAATAATATATATATATATATTTATGTGTGTGTATATATATATTTATATATGCATATATACATATATATATATTTATACATATGTATAAATATATATACATATATACATATATATACATATATACATACATACGTGTATATATATATATATATATATATATAATATATTTCATATATATATATATATTCATATATGCATATATATATATATATATATATATATATATATATATATATATATATATATATATATATATAATTATATTTACATGTATAGCAGATTGGCTCCATCATTGAAACATCCTATCCGTAAGGAATGGGTGCGCTCTCACAGCATTACCAAAACATCACGATTTGATGTGTTTTGTTCGTGTGATTGTGCAAAGTGCGTGTCACGGATAAAGTACAATACACTCAATATTTCTCTCTAGTCAGATACCAGATATAAATCTTGCTACCGAAATTCAAAAACCACACTCGCATATGCTGCTTGAAAATATCAAATTCAATTACTGGATTTAATGAATTAGAGTTAATAAATTGTTATGTTAAAGGGGACCCAAAACACCACAACCGACACAGAGGATACAGAGCCAGCAATGATTTCTCAACACATTGCGACAGAGGCAAGTTGTTGTGGCATAATGAGCAGGTCATAACGCAATCCAACTAGACCCGGGTGATCGACGTGTCTCACATCTTCAGTTCAAATGGCGGCTGTGATTGGTCGAGAACACATCTGGATTTATTAAAGAGCGATGAGAAGGCAGCATATTAAGGAGCTGTTTTAAATATTGAGGCTGAATTTTTAATCATTATTCAAGATAAGCAGATCGTTATACTTCTTCGCAGCGTCCATATGAATGCAAATAGGTGCGAGTTTGATGAGCATCTGAAACAAAGCAGCACTATGTGTGAGAAGGCATCGAGCGCTACAGATATATTGTTTGGTGACTTTGACCCTACTACAACTTACTGGTGGTTTCAAGTGACTTACAGATGTTCGTGGGCTGCAACACGAACAGCGCAATAAGTTTATGGTTGGCCCAGGTGGTCATAAAATGCATAGCAATTTCAGCATTTATAGAAGGTAATTACTCTTGTGGCTATATGGTCGGGACATCCGATTTATACAATTGCTAGTTGGCATATTGATGATCTTCATTGTTAACTTTTAAGCATGTGCACTTAGTTCTCCATTCTCTTCCAAACATCGTTCAAGGATTGAAGGAAAGACCACGAAACTCTTCGACAGCTCATCATTATTGGAATGATGATACCATAATCATTCCCAATATAGAATTGTAGTTTACATATTACCTGGTGCTCTATCGAGAAATGCAACCAGGCGTACCATGGTTTTGTAAGCAACTTCACAGGTAATGGTAGGAGCATATGTGTAAATCAACTCATCTAATGACACTGCAGGCCGACCATACAATCCGATGAAAGTCGAATTAATTTTGATCCTCAACCACAAACACATTGGTTTGAGCCAACGAGTTTGAGCCAACGAGTGGGGGCGATCGATGAGCGGCCGCTGAGAGGAAATATTTCAGAATAGGGAGAAATAGAGCTGGAAGTCGAATCGGATCCATTGATCTGTAACAGCGAGACGGTTATTGTGTGGGCGAGATGTCGAAAGACGAAGAGAGCATCAAAGAGGATGGCGATAATGTGGTCGCCATTGATTCTGGACATACTGTTTATAAAGTCGTCAAAACTGTGTTCATGGTTCTTTGCCCCATGGTGATGGTAGGTGATTGTTATTGTTTCTCCCTTGAATATCAACAGGCTCATTATTCCAGATCCCAATTTCAGATTTGAATTAAACAAAGGCTATCCATGTGTGGCATGGCATGACTGTTAACAGCCAATATATTGTA
Organism: Urechis unicinctus; assembly: GCA_034190875.2. Classification (NCBI taxonomy): domain Eukaryota; kingdom Metazoa; phylum Annelida; class Polychaeta; order Xenopneusta; family Urechidae; genus Urechis; species Urechis unicinctus. The sequence continues at coordinate 2,422,966 of CM067353.1, read as the reverse complement.
CTTCAGATCAGTTTGGGATCGTAGAAATTCCAATACGCGTCGTAATCTTAAACGCGCGCCAAATAAAAAGTGTGCCATTTATGAATCATGAAGGCTCGGAATAATAGATGAATTTAGAAGGAATTGTCATGTGTACCTATTAAATTATGCCGGAACAATCGAATCATAGAACAATCTTTGTTTGTGTTTCAGCGACTAATTTATGTTCGTTAGTTGATCATGGACATAAAAATAAATTCAATTAATACGTTGATATCTTCCACTGTTTTTCCGCATCTCAAATGACTAAGACTGGAGAGACGAGCACAATGCATCCTAGTTGATACTACTGGACAGACGAGCACAATGCATCCTAGTTGGTACTACTGGACAGACGAGCACAATGCATCCTAGTTGGTACTACTGGACAGCGAAGTCAATGCAGCCTTTTCATTACATTTGTCGTCACAAGCTTTCAGATTTTGTTTTACGACCAATTATTGATTGTAATTTCAGCATGGAACCAACCCCGCTTGGCATTTCATGAGAGGACGTTACACAAGCGTCCCCTTTGTTGACAAGCAGATCAGAGTTACCAATATCATTTTATGGCCCAGACGACATTCATACACACTTCAATCATCATAACAGATAACCACTGACATCTTCTGTCTCGATTTACAGGGTATCTACCTCGAACTCAGTGGACCCACTCTGCCAGACTTAATGGAGCGCACGGACTCGAACTATGAAGAGATATCGCTGGCCCTTGGTGTCACGGAGTGTAGGTTATCTCGTGGGATCGGTAGCGGCTGGATTGTTGTCCTCATATTTCCCGACACACATGGAGCTGCTGTTGGGTTTGTCGTTACTGGTTGGGGCCGTAGGAACCTTGTTTACTCCATGGTGCTATGTCCTGTGGACGCTTGGAATGATGTTCTTACTGCAGGGACTAGCACAAGGAATGATGGATACATGTATGTGCCATATATTTAAGCATATATATACAACGATAACACACTTACGTCACGTATTATTTTCAGACACATGCACGCACATATACACAAACATATAAACTCCCATAAACACACACACACACACACACACACACATACGCATAAATATATATTTGCATATATATATTTATATATATACATATATATATAATCGAATTTATATATGTATGGTTAAATATGTATATATATATATATATATATATATATATATATATATATATATATATATATATATATATATATATATATATATATATATATATATATATATATATATATATATATATATATACGCTGCACGAATAACGTGGAGAATGCGTAGGTATTGCTTAGTGACATGCGCAACTTAAACCTTTCTGTGTTATCGTTTTCCAGCAAACAACACGATTTGTATGCTCATGTGGAAGGAACAAGCTTCCGCGCCTATACATGCCCTCCATTTTGGTTTCGGAATAGGAGCGTTCATTGCGCCGCAATTAGCACGTCCATTTCTCGTGTCCCGAGAAAATGTCACCATCAACTCAACAACGAATAACGTCACTGACACAGAACAATCCAATATCGAGATTCCCTACACTATAAGTGCATCGCTCACTGCTCTGTGGGGTGTGATTTTTGTCATATATTACATCATAGAAAGAGTCAAATTCACCAGACAGAAGAAAATGGACGGCGAAGACGTCGGTGATGGCAAAGCTGAATGTCACGCGGATGTTCTCTCACCAGGGTCTTGCGCAGACGGTGATGTTCAATTCGGACTACTTTTCTTCATTCTCGTCTTCTTCTTTTTTCTTAATATTGTTGGCGGTGAAAGAGCCTATGGGAAATTTATTTATTCCTACGCGTATGATGGAGAGCCCAACTTTAGCGTTGATGACGCTACTCTGCTTAATTCGCTTTTCTGGATTTGTTTCACGGCTGGTCGCGGAGTAGCCATTCTGACTGCTCGATGGATACCGCTATCTCATCATAGCCGAGCTGGGTGTGAACGTTGTGTCTGGTGTGGTTTTGTCCATATGGGGAAATACTGTACCAGAGATCCTCTGGGCTTTCACGGGGGTCGTGGGTTTCTTTCTTTCACCCGTTTTCCCGTCAGGGATGGCTTTTTCAAATCTGTACGTGTCTATGAACGGGGCTGCCGTGGCAGTCGTGTTCGTGGGAGCCTCAGCCGGAGGCATTGTCTACCAGTATCTGACTGGTTACTTGTTCGAGTACCATGGCCCACAGACCCTGATGTATGTCATGGCGGGCTATGCTATTATATTGAGTGTAGTGTTTACCCTGCAGTTGCTGCTAGTACGCCGGCGCCCACAGAGAAACGGTAGTCAACAATATTCGCTATCTGAACAAGACTCCGACAAAACCATCAAGGATCCCGTCGGGATTAGCGGATATAGGACATCTACTAATATGTAAAATAATATATGATAAGACTGCTAGGTAAATGTCAATATGCATCAATGTCTCCAACGTCTGTGCGACGTGAAATATGCGACCATCTATCTTCCACACGTGCTGAAGGCTCAAATGGCACTGCTGATATATACCACACGTGCTGAAGGCTCCATTGATACTGCTGACATATACCACACGTGCTGAAGACTCCAATGATACTGCTGATATTAACCACCCGTGATGAAGGCTTCATTGATACTGCTGTTATATACCGCACGTGATGAAGGCTCCATTGATACTGCTGATAAACACCACACGTGATGAAGGCTCCAATGATACTGCTGATACATACCACACGCGATAAAGGCCCCTATGATACTACTGATATATACCACGCGTGATAAAAGCTCCAATGATACTGCTGATATATACCACACGTGATGAAGGCTCCAATGATACTGCTGATATATACCACACGTGCTGAAGGCTCCATTGATACTGCTGATATATACCACACGCGATGAAGGCTCCAATGATACTGCTGATATATACCACACGTGATGAAGGCTCCAATTGCACTGCTGATATAAACCATACGTGCTGAAGGCTCCAATGATACTGCTGATATATACCACACGTGATGAAGACTCCAATGATACTGCTGATATATACCACACGCGATGAAGGCTCCAATGATACTTCTTATAAAAACGCAACAAGGGATGACTCTAGGCGCTAAGCCAGAATCCAAGATGAATAGTGCTGTGGCTGAATAGGAATAGGGAGTGAGTGACGTGTCCAGGATGGCGGTCTTTCAGTACACAGACCCAATAAGGAATAACCAATAGCGTCAGTATAAACTGGGATAAGAAGAGGTGATTCGGGCGGCACAGGTGGGGCATTGACGGCCCTTCTACGTCACACCACTGAGCGTCTAACCCACGCTGTATTGGGGTTTTGCTAATCACAAACATCAAATCAGGAAGTGCCATTTGTTTTGGGGTTATTCATTTCGATCCTCGTTTAAGTAAGTACGACCTCAATAATCGGCATGTTCTCTTGGTAATATCGTCTCATAAGATTGCTGAGTATACTCGAAGGGTTGTAGCTCTACAGAAATTTTCGATGTCATTGAATAAAATTAGCAAAAGCGGTCAAACCTCTGACGAACCCCCGGGATACCATTCACTGTGCAGATTTGAAGTTATCCACTCCGAACATACTGCATCTATTGGTGACATAGCTAGAAAAGCATTTATGCGCTAAGCACCTAATAACATGTGAATACATTTGATCAAGTTGATTGCTCAATATAGTCAAATGCTGTGCTCAGACCACAAACAAATTAAAGCACGTTTTTAACTTGGCGAATGGCTTTGCCAAGTTATCATGGTCAGTCGCGTTCGTATGTATGTTAGTTTGTTTTGACCTTGACCTGAAACTAAGGTCAAAGTCATCGAATAAGTGAAAAACTATTACTCCGTTGATAATTTGCATCTTTGTGTAGCTCATTCTAATTGCAAACCGCTTTTAAATATTTATGTGGACCTCGAACCAACAGTATTCCCAAGCGCCCCAGGTCAGGAAATAGTGGTATCAGTCCAAATGTCTACAAAAGCCTCATGAATATTTCGAACGCTTATAAAACAGTCAATCCATATCCGATGGTGATGAAAATTAGTTCACATGTTCTCCGCGACAAGTTAAGACGCATCCTAAGATATCATGGATGTCGATGACGTCACTTACGGTAAATAAAGCATCAAAGTTTTCAAAAAAAATTACATAAGTTCAATGCCCAATACGTCCATGCTTTAGAATTCAATTGTGAATGGCTTATGAAATCGTAAATATCGGTCATGAAAAATGAGCCAGTTGTTGTCATAGACAGCGCAAATCTAATCCTCTATTTTGATGCAAATAGATGTCGTCACTTCAGGTTACGAATTAATCAAATTTAAAACGGGACTAAAATCTGACGTAAACGTGTCGTTTCTCCGTCGTAATGACTATAGCGTAGATTTATATTCACTCAAAAGATGCCTGTCCAATTCTGGATATATAACTAATTACGTTGTAAATCATCGATAATGTTTGCACAAAGTAAGCTTGAAGTAAAAATATTCTCTGAAAAAAAAAAATATATATATATATATATATATATATATATATATATATATATAGATATATATATATATATTTATAAATATATATATATATATATATTTATATATATATATATATATGTTATCTGTTTAGCATGGTCGCATATGAAAAACGGTGTACGGTTTGGCTATCGTTGTTCGTTTTTGGATTTTGGTTTTGATAAACAAAAAACGGACCTTAAAACTATCATGCGCTTATCAAATCGTAAATAATGGTCCAATGGTCATGAAACTTGAGTCAATTGTTGTAATGGACAGCGCGAATCGAATCCTAAAATTGTATAGTATCGATATAAATGTCGTGGGGGGATGCTAGGCAAGGATCGGTGTCAAGCACTTTATCTGGGCATCGTTTTGCTTCAAACACAAATGCGCCATAATAGGACATCAATATAGTGGCTTGGTTGGTTGCTTAGATTATTACATGCATTTGTCTATCCCCATAGATCAGTCTGCTAACAAGTGAATCCTGAGAATGCATTGGCTTCATGGCGCTACAAGGGCACGATTATATTATTCAAAAGGACTCATCTGTGTATAAATGTATATTGATGATTATACCACACAGAGAGTATATCAGAGAGCGACAAAGCTGGTGAGATAATAAATGAGATAACATCGTTAATGCTACTATGTTAGCACATCTTCCAGTTAGGACTGATAACTTGAAGAGTGCGTCCAATAAATGTTGTCACATATGGACGTGAGGTGTATGTAATATTCCTCGTCATTGTATCTAAAGCAGCATGTCTTATAGTGTATATCTACCCCACGTTGTAATATCTCACCTCGCACCACATTCCAGTTTATTCGAGTTACGTCCTTTTTAGTTATCACCCTCAACTGAAGAGTTCCGTTTATGTCTTGGTCGATCAGGATCGTTAACTACAACTATCGTTGAAGAAAAGCATTTAAAGTTAGTACGCAATAAACCGCTTTATTGCGTACCTTATGGGCGACGCTTGACATCAGCCCGTGTTATATGATGTGTGCTAGTTTTGTCAACATCAAACATTCCTGAATATCTCCACTGAGATCAAACGATTTCATGTAGACATATTCCAAATGAATTTAATGGGGATCACTGCTCCATTGCATTTATAGTTGAGGATCTACATTTTTAGTTTGTATTTTTGAGTAAGTTATGTTTGTCGGCACGTTAGAGCAGTTGGAGGTTCGTTTCAACATTACAGCGACACAATATGTTGTTTGTGCAGCCTATCATACTCGCTCTGGTCATATAATAGATGCAAGTGGCCACTAAAACAAACATTCATTTCCCCAAGTATTTATCATTCAGCGACGGTCCATTCAACGGGTGGAAGCAACATCAACTTTATCGCAGGTAAAATGTAACATGCAGTGCTGTAATATAGCGTGTAATCTATACTCACTACAACACACACATCACCTGTCAGCTATATTCACTCAAGCCCAGATAACATATCATCTACGCCCAGAATTAGTCAAACAACCAATCATTAAATGCTCAGATGGTAAATATCAAACCAATTTGCGAAAAATACTAAAATAATGAGTTACCTACCACTTAGTCTACACAGGGTAGGAGGTGGTAGTATTGGCGTGGGGTGTTACTTAGGATGAGAACTGTACCCAGAGTAACAACTGTAACCAAGGCAACAACTGTACCCAGGGGTAAAATCGTATCAATAGTAACAACTGCACCAATGGTAACAACTTTAATCAGGGTAATAATTATATCCAGAGTAATAACTCGACCATTTATTGAAGAACAATGAGAAGACAGCATATTAAGGAGTTGTTTTAAATATCTAGGCTGCATTTGTAATCATTATTCAAGATAAGCAGATCGTTATACATCTTCACAGCGTCCATATGAATGCAAATAGGTGCGAGTTTGATGAGCATCTGAAACAAAGCAGCACTATGCGTAAGTAGGCATCGAGCGCTACAGATATATTGTTTAGTGACTTTGACCCTACTACAACTTACTGGTGGTTTCAAGTGACTTACAGATGTTCGTGGGCTGCAACACGAACAGCACAATAAGTTTATGGTTGGCCCAGGTGGTCATAAAATGCATAGCAATTTCAGCATTTATAGAAGGTAATTACTCTTGTGGCTATATGGTCGGGACATCCGATTCTTACCATTGCTAGTTGGCATATTAATGATCTTCATTGTTAAATTTTAACCATGCGCACTTAGTTCTCCATTCTCTTTCAAACATCGTTCAAGGATTGAAGGAAAGACCACGAAACTCTTCGACAGCCCATAATAATTGGAATAATGATTACATAATCATTTCTAATGTAGAATTGTAGTTTACATATTACCTGGTGCTCTATCGAGAAATGCAACCAGGCGTACAATGGTTTTGTAAGCAACTTCACAGGTAATGGTAGGAGCATATGTGTAAATCAACTCATCTAATGACACTGCAGGCCGACCATACAATCCGATGAAAGTCGAATTAATTTTGATCCTCAACCACAAACACATTGGTTTGAGCCAACGAGTTTGAGCCAACGAGTGGGGGCGATCGATGAGCGGCCGCTGAGAGGAAATATTTCAGAATAGGGAGAAATAGAGCTGGAAGTCGAACCGGATCCATTGATCTGTAACAGCGAGACGGGTATTGTGTGGGCGAGATGTCGAAAGACGAAGAGAGCATCAAAGAGGATGGCGATAATGTGGTCGCTATTGATTCTGGACATACTGTTTATAAAGTCGTCAAAACTGTGTTCATGGTTCTTTGCCCCATGGTGATGGTAGGTGATTGTTATTGTTTCTCCCTTGAATATCAACAGGCTCATTATTCCAGATCCCAATTTCAGATTTGAATTAAACAAAGGCTATCCATGTGTGGCATGGGATGACTGTAAACAGCCAATAGATTGTACTTAAGATCAGTTTGGGATCTTAAACGCGCGCCAAATAAAAAGCCTGCCAGTACCTACCTTTTATTGAAGTATTTATAAATCTTGAAGGCTCGGAATAATAGATGAATTTAGATGAAATTGCGAAGACGAAGTGTACCTATTAAATTATGTCGGAACAAGCAAATCATAAACCAATCCTTGTTCATCAACTTATCTATGTTCGTTAGTTGATCATGGACATTAAAATAAATTCAATTAATACGTTGGTATCTTCCACTTGTTTTTCCGCATCTCAAATGACTAAAACTGGACAGACGATCACAATGCATCCTAGTTGGTACTACTGTATAGTGAAGTAAATAAAACCTTTGTCATTAAATTTTCGTCACAAGCTCTCAGATTTTGTTTTACGACCAATTATTGATTGCAATTTCAGCATGGAACCAACCCCGCTTGGCATTTCATGAGAGGACGTTACACAAGTGTCCCCTTTGCTGACAAGCAGATCAGAGTTACCAATATCATTTTGTGGCCCAGACGACATTCATACACATTTCAATCATCCTAACAGATAACCACTGACATATTCTGTCTTGATTTACAGGGTATCTACCTCGAACTCAGTGGACCCACTCTGCCAGACTTAATGGAGCGCACGGACTCGAACTATGAAGAGATATCGCTGGTCTTGGTGTCACGGAGCGTCGGTTATCTCGTGGGATCGGTAGCGGCTGGATTGTTGTCCTCATATTTCCCGACACACATGGAGCTGCTGTTGGGTTTGTCGTTACTGGCTGGGGCCGTAGGAACCTTGTTTACTCCATGGTGCTATGTCCTGTGGACGCTTGGAATGATGTTCTTACTGCAGGGACTAGCACAAGGAATGATGGATACATGTATGTGCCATATATTTAAGCATATATATACAACGATAACACACTTACGTCACGTATTATTTTCAGACACATGCACGCACATATACACAAACATATAAACTCCCATAAACACACACACACACGCACACATATATACTTGCATATATATAATATATATATACATATATATATATATAATCGAATTTATATATATATGGTTAAATATGTAATTATATATATATATATATATATATATATATATATATATATATATATATATATATATATATATATATATATATATATATATATATATATATATATATATATATATATATATATACGCTGCACGAATAACGTGAAGAATGTGTAGGTATTGCTTTGAATAGTGACATGCGCAACTTAAACCTTTCTGTGTTATCGTTTTCCAGCAAACAACACGATTTGTATGCTCATGTGGAAGGAACAAGCTTCCGCGCCTATACATGCCCTCCATTTTGGTTTCGGAATAGGAGCGTTCATTGCGCCGCAATTAGCACGTCCATTTCTCGTGTCCCGAGAAAATGTCACCATCAACTCAACAACGAATAACGTCACTGACACAGAACAATCCAATATCGAGATTCCCTACACTATAAGTGCATCGCTCACTGCTCTGTGGGGTGTGATTTTTGTCATATATTACATCATAGAAAGAGTCAAATTCACCAGACAGAAGAAAATGGACGGCGAAGACGTCGGTGATGGCAAAGCTGAATGTCACGCGGATGTTCTCTCACCAGGGTCTTGCGCAGACGGTGATGTTCAATTCGGACTACTTTTCTTCATTCTTGTCTTCTTCTTTTTTCTGAATATTGTTGGCGGTGAAAGAGCCTATGGGAAATTTATTTATTCCTACGCGCATGATGGTGAGCTCAACTTTAGCGTTGATGACGCTACTCTGCTTAACTCGCTTTTCTGGATTTGTTTCACGGCTGGTCGCGGAGTAGCCATTCTGACTGCTCGATGGATACCGCCGACCTATCTCATCATAGCCGAGCTGGGTGTGAACGTTGTGTCTGGTGTGGTTTTGTCCATATGGGGAAATACTGTACCAGAGGTCCTCTGGGCTTTCACGGGGGTCGTGGGTTTCTTTCTTTCACCCGTTTTCCCGTCAGGGATGGCTTTTTCAAATCTGTACGTGTCTATGAACGGGGCTGCCGTGGCAGTCGTGTTCGTGGGAGCCTCAGCCGGAGGCATTGTCTACCAGTATCTGACTGGTTACTTGTTCGAGTACCATGGCCCACAGACCCTGATGTATGTCATGGCGGGCTATGCTATTATATTGAGTGTAGTGTTTACCCTGCAGTTGCTGCTAGTACGTCGGCGCCCACAGAGAAACGGTAGTCAACAATATTCGCTATCTGAACAAGACTCCGACAAAACCATCAAGGATCCCGTCGGGATTAGCGGATATAGGACATCTACTAATATGTAAAATAATATATGATAAGACTGCTAGGTAAATGTCAATATGCATCAATGTCTCCAACGTCTGTGCGACGTGAAATATGCGACCATCTATCTTCCACATGTGCTGAAGGCTCCAATGACACTGCTGATATATACCACACGTGATGAAGGCTTCACTCCACGTGATACTGCTGATATATAAACCCACACGTGCTGAAGGCTCCAATGCGCACTGCTGATATATACCACACGTGATGAAGGCTCCAATGCTGATACTGCTGATATATACATATATACACACACGCGATGAGGCTCCAATGATACTTCTTATAAAAACGCAACAAGGGAAGGCTCCAATGACTCTAGGCGCTAAGCCAGAATCCAAGATGAATAGTGCTGTGGCTGAATAAGAATAGGGAGTGAGTGGGACGTGTGTCCAGGATGGCGGTCTTTCAGTACACAGACCCAATAAGGAATAACCAATAGCGTCAGTATAAACTGGGATAAGAAGAGGTGATTCGGGCGGCACAGGCGGGGCATTAACGGCCCTTCTACGTCACACCACTGAGCGTCTAACCAACGCTGTATTGGGGTTTTGCTAATCACAAACAACAAATCAGGAAGTGCCATTTGTTTTGGGGTTATTCATTTCGATCCTCGTTTAAGTAAGTACGACATCAATAATCGGCATGTTCTCTTGGTAATATCGTCGCATAAGTTTGCTGAGTATACTCAAAGGGTTGTAGCGCTACAGGAATTTTCGATGTCATTGAATAAAATTAGCAAAAGCGGTCAAACCTCTGACGAACCCCCGGGATACCATACACTGTGCAGATTTGAAGTTATCCACTCCGAACATACTGCATCTATTGGTGACATAGCTAGAAAAGCATTTATGCGCTAAGCACCTAATAACATGTGAATTCATTTGATCAAGTTGATTGCTCAATATATTCAAATGCTTTGCTCAGACCACAAACAAATGAAAGCACACGTTTTTTTTTTTAACTTGGCGAATGGCTTTGCCAAGTTAGTTCACATTCGTTGTATCCTTGACGACAAGTAAGAAAGCATCCTAAGATATCATGGATTAGTCGATGACTTCACTTCCGGTAAATAAGGCATCAAAGTTTTTAAAAAATTACACAAGTTCAATGCTCAATACGTCCATGCTTTAGAATTCAAATGTGAATGGCTTATCAAATCGTAAATATCGGTCATGAAAAGATGAGCCAGTGGATGTTGTCATAGACAGCGCAAAAAAAATTCTTAACCTCTATTTTGATGGAAATAGATGTCGTCACTTCAGGTTGACGAAAGAATCAAATTTGAAAATAGATGTCGTCACTTCAGGTTACGAATTAATCAAATTTAAAACGGGACTAAAATCTGACGTGACGTAAACTTTCCGTCGTTTCTCCGTCGAAATGACTTTAGCGTAGATTTTATATTCACTCAAAAGACGCCCGTCCAATTCTGAATATATAACTAATTACGTTGTAATTATCGATAATGTTTGCACAAGTGAGCTTGAAAAAAAAAAAAATTTCTCTGAATATATATATATATATAATATATATATATATATATATATATATATATATATATATATATATATATATATGGTCGCATATAAAAACGGTATATATATATATATATTTTGGATTTTGGTTTTGATATAAAAAACGGACCTTAAAACTATCATGCGCTTATCAAATCGTAAATAATGGTCCAATGGTCATGAAACTTGAGTCAATTGTTGTCATGGACAGCGCGAATCGAATCTAAAAATGTATAGTATCGATATAAATGTCGTGGGGGGATGCTAGGCAAGGATCGGTGTCAAGCACTTTATCTGGGCATCGTTTTGCTTGCAACACAAATGCGGCAGAATAGGACATCAATATAGTGGCTTGGTGGGTTGCTTAGATTATTACATGCATTTGTTTATCCCCATAGATCAGTCTGCTAATAAGTGGATCCAGGGACTACATTGGCTTCATGGCGCTACAAGCGCACGATTATATTATTCACATGGACTCATCTGTGAATAAATGTATATTGATGATTATACCACACCGAGAGTATATCAGAGAGCGACAAAGCTGGTGAGATAATAAATGAGATAACATCGTTAATGCTACTATGTTAGCACATCTTCCAGTAAGGACTGATAACTTGAGGAGTGCGTCCAATAAATGTTGTCATATATGGACGTGAGGTGTATGTTATATTTTCCTCGTCATTGTATCTAAAGCAGCATGTCTTATAGTGTATATCTACCCCACGTTGTAATATCTCACCTCGCACCACATTCCAGTTTATTTGAGTTACGTCCTTTTTAGTTATCACCATCAACTGAAGAGTTCCGTTTATGTCTTGGTCGATCAGGATCGTTAACTGCAACAATCGTTGAAGAAAAGCATTCAAAGTTAGTACGCAATAAACCGCTTTATTGCGTACCTTATGGGCGACGCTTGACATCAGCCCGTGTTATATGAAGTGTGCTAGTTTTGTCAACATCAAACATTCCTGAATATCTCCACGAGATCAAACGATTTCATGCAGACATATACCAAATGAATTTAATGGCGATCACTGCTCCATTGCATTTATAGTTGAGGATCTACATTTTTAGTTTGTATTTTTGAGTAAGTTATGTTTGTCGGCACGTTAGATCAGTTGGAGGTTCGTATCAGCATTACAGCGACAAAATATGTTGTTTGTGCAGCCTATCATACTCGCTCTGGTCATATAATAGATGAAAGTGGCCACTAAAACAAACATTCATTCCCCCAAGTATTTATCATTCAGCGACGGTCCGTTCAATGGATGGAAGCAACATCAACTTTATCGCAGGTAAAATGTAACACACAGTGCCGTAATATAGCGTGTAATCTATACTCACTACAACACACATCACCTGTCAGCTATATTCACTCAAGCCCAGATAACATATCATCTACGCCCAGAATTAGTCAAAAAACCAATCATTAAATGCTCAGATGGTAAATATCAAGCCAATTTGCGAACAATACTAAAATAATGAGTTACCACTTAGTCTACACAGGGTAGGAGGTGGTAGTATTGGCGTGGGGTGTTACTCAGGATGAGAACTGTACCCAGAGTAACAACTGTAACCAAGGCAACAACTGTACCCAGGGGTAAAAACGTATCAATAGTAACAACTGCACCAATGGTAACAACTTTACTCAGGGTAATAATTATATCCAGAGTAATAACTCGACCATTTATTAAAGAGCGATGAGAAGGAAGCATATTAAGGAGTTGTTTGAAATATCTAGGCTGCATTTGTAATCATTATTCAAGATAAGCAGATCGATATACTTCTTCACAGCGTCCATATGAATGCAAATAGGTGCGAGTTTGATGAGCATCTGAAACAAAGCAGCACTATGTGTGAGAAGGCATCGAGTGCTACAGTTATATTGTTTGGTGACTTTGACCCTACTACAACTTACTGGTGGTTTCAAGTGACTTCCAGATGTTCGTGGGCTGCAACACGAACAGCACAATAAGTTTATGGTTGGCCCAGGTGGTCATAAAATGCATAGCAATTTCAGCATTTATAGAAGGTAATTACTCTTGTGGCTATATGGTCGAGACATCCGATTCATACAATTGCTAGTTGGAATATTGATGATCTTCATTGTTAACTTTTAAGCATGTGCACTTAGTTCTCCATTCTCTTTCAAACATCGTTTGGTGCCATTAAGGGTACCACGTTCAAGGATTGGAGGGAAGACTACGAAACTCTTCGACAGCTCATCATTATTGGAATGATAATTACATAATCATTTCTAATATAGAATTGTAGTTTACATATTACCTGGTGCTCTATCGAGAAATGCAACCAGGCGTACCATGGTTTTGTAAGCAACTTCACAGGTAATGGTAGGAGCACATGTGTAAATCAACTCATCTAATGACACTGCAGGCCGACCATACAATCCGATGAAAATCGAATTAATTTTGATCTTCAACCACAAACACATTGGTTTGAGCCAACGAGTTTCAGTCAACGAGTGGGGGCGATCGATGAGCGGCCACTGAGAGGAAATATTTCAGAATAGGGAGAAATAGAGCTGGAAGTCGAACCGGATCCATTGATCTGTAACAGCGAGACGGGTATTGTGTGGATGAGATGTCGAAAGACGAAGAGAGCATCAAAGAGGATGGCGATAATGTGGTCGCCATTGATTCTGGACATACTGTTTATAAAGTCGTCAAAACTGTGTTCATGGTTCTTTGCCCCATGGTGATGGTAGGTGATTGTTATTGTTTCTCCCTTGAATATCAATCGGCTCATTATTCCAGATCCCAATTTCAGGTTTGAATTAAACAAAGGCTATCCATGTGTGGCATGGCATGACTGTAAACAGCCAATAGATTGTACTTCAGATCAGTTTGGGATCGTAGAAATTCCAATACGCGTCGTAATCTTAAACGCGCGCCAAATAAAAAGTGTGCCATTTATGAATCATGAAGCCTCGGAATAATAGATGAACCTAGAAGACATTGTCATGTGTACCTATTAAATTATGCCTGAACAAGCGAATCATAGAACAATCTTTGTTTGTGTTTCAGCGACTTATCTATGTTCGTAAATTGATCATGGACATTAAAATAAATTCAATTAATACGTGGATATCTTCCACTGTTTTTCCGCATCTCAAATGACTAAAACTGGACAGACGATCACAATGCATCCTAGTTGGTACTACTGTATAGCGAAGTAAATACAACCTTTGTAATTAAATTTTCGTCACAAGCTCTCAGATTTTGTTTTACGACCAATTATTGATTGCAATTTCAGCATGGAACCAACCCCGCTTGGCAGTTCATGAGAGGACGTTACACAAGTGTCCCCTTTGCTGACAAGCAGATCAGAGTTACCAATATCATTTTGTGGCCCAGACGACATTCGTACACATTTCAATCATCCTAACAGATAACCACTGACATCTTCTGTCTTGATTTACAGGGTATCTACCTCGAACTCAGTGGACCCACTCTGCCAGACTTAATGGAGCGCACGGACTCGAACTATGAAGAGATATCGCTGGTCTTGGTGTCACGGAGCGTCGGTTATCTCGTGGGATCGGTAACGGCTGGATTGTTGTCCTCATATTTCCCGACACACATGGAGCTGCTGTTGGGTTTGTCGTTACTGGCTGGAGCCGTAGGAACCTTTTTTACTCCATGGTGCTATGTCCTGTGGACGCTTGGAATGATGTTCTTACTGCAGGGACTAGCACAGGGAATGATGGATACATGTATGTGCCATATATTTAAGCATATATATACAACGATAACACACTTACGTCACGTATTATTTTCAGACACATGCACGCACATATACACAAACATATAAACTCCCATAAACACACACATACGCATAAATATATACTTGCATATATATAATTATATATATACATATATATATATATAATCGAATTTATATATGTATGGTTAAATATGTATATATATATATATATATATATATATATATATATATATATATATATATATATATATATATATATATATATATATATATATATATATATATATATAAGGCAGCACGAATAACGTGAAGAATGTGTAGGTATTGCTTTGAATAGTGACATGTGCAACTAAAACCTTTCTGTGTTATCGTTTTCCAGCAAACAACACGATTTGTATGCTCATGTGGAAGGAACAAGCTTCCGCGCCTATACATGCCCTCCATTTTGGTTTCGGAATAGGAGCGTTCATTGCGCCACAATTAGCACGTCCATTTCTCGTGTCCCGAGAAAATGTCACCATCAACTCAACAACGAATAACGTCACTGACACAGAACAATCCAATATCGAGGTTCCCTACACCATAAGTGCATCAATCACTGCTCTGTGGGGTGTGATTTTTGTCATATATTACATCATAGAAAGAGTCAAATTCACCAGACAGAAGAAAATGGACGGCGAAGACGTCGGTGATGGCAAAGCTGAATGTCACGCGGATGTTCTCTCACCAGGGTCTTGCGCAGACGGTGATGTTCAATTCGGACTACTTTTCTTCATTCTCGTCTTCTTCTTTTTTCTTAATATTGTTGGCGGTGAAAGAGCCTTTGGGAAATTTATTTATTCCTACGCGCATGATGGTGAGCCCAACTTTAGCGTTGATGACGCTTCTCTGCTTAACTCGCTTTTCTGGATTTGTTTCACGGCTGGTCGCGGAGTAGCCATTCTGACTGCTCGATGGATACCGCCGACCTATCTCATCATAGCCGAGCTGGGCGTGAACGTCGTGTCTGGTGTGGCTTTGTCCATATGGGGAAATACTGTACCAGAGGTCCTCTGGGCTTTCACGGGGATCGTGGGTTTCTTTCTTTCACCCGTTTTCCCGTCAGGGATGGCTTTTTCCAATCTGTACGTGTCTATGAACGGGGCTGCCGTGGCAGTCGTGTTCGTGGGAGCCTCAGCTGGAGGCATTGTCTACCAGTATCTGACTGGTTACTTGTTCGAGTACCATGGACCACAGACCCTGATGTATGTCATGGCGGGCTATGCTATTATATTGAGTGTAGTGTTTACCCTGCAGTTGCTGCTAGTACATCGGCGCCCACAGAGAAACGGTAGTCAACAATATTCGCTATCTGAACAAGACTCCGACAAAACCATCAAGGATCCCGTCGAGATTAGCGGATATAGGACATCTACTTATATGTAAAATAATATATGATAAGACTGCTAGGTAAATGTCAATATGCATCAATGTCTCCAACGTCTGTGCGACGTGAAATATGCGACCATCTATCTTCCACATGTGCTGAAGGCTCCAATGACACTGCTGATATATACCACACGTGATGAAGACTCCAATGATACTGCTGATATATACCACACGTGCTGAAGGCTCCAATGGCACTGCTGATATATACCACACGTGATGAAGGCTCCAATGATACTGCTGATATATATCACACGCGAAGGCTCCAATGATACTTCTTATAAAAACGCAACAAGGGATGACTCTAGGCGCTAAGCCAGAATCCAAGATGAATAGTGCTGTGGCTGAATAAGAATAGGGAGTGAGTGACGTGTCCAGGATGGCGGTCTTTCAGTACACAGACCCAATAAGGAATAACCAATAGCGTCGGTATAAACTGGGATAAGACGAGGTCATTCGGGCGGCGCAGGCGGGGCATTAATGGCCCTTCTACTCTACACCACTGAGCGTCTAACCAACGCTGTATTGGGGTTTTGCTAATCACAAACAACAAATCAGGAAGTGCCATTTGTTTTGGGGTTATTCATTTCAATCCTCGTTTAAGTAAGTACGACATCAATAATCGGCATGTTCTCTTGGTAATATCGTCGCATAAGTTTGCTGAGTATACTCGAAGGGTTGTAGCTCTACAGGAATGTTCGATGTCATTGAATAAAATGAGCAAAAGCGGTTAATCCTCTGACGAACCCCCGGGATACCATACACTGTGCAGATTTGAAGTTATCCACTCCGAACATACTGCATCTATTGGTGACATAGCTAGAAAAGCATTTATATTCAAATGCTTTGCTCAGACCACAAATGAAATGAAAATTAGTTCACATGTTCTCCGCGACAAGTTAAGACGCATATTAAGATATCATGGAAGTCGATGACTTCACTTCCGGTAAATAAGGCATCAAAGTTTTCAAAAAATTACACAAGTTCAATGCTCAATACGTCCATGCTTTAGAATTCAAATGTGAATGGCTTATCAAATCGTAAATATCGGTCATGAAAAATGAGCCAGTTGTTGTCATAGACAGCGCAAATCTTAACCTCTATTTTGATGGAAATAGATGTCGTCACTTCAGGTTACGAAAGAATCAAATTTAAAACGGGACTGAAATCTGACGTAAATTTGTCGTTTCTCCGTCGAAATGACTTTAGCGTAGATTTATATTCACTCAAAAGACGCCCGTCCAATTCTGAATATATAACTAATTACGTTGTAAATTATCGATAATGTTTGCACAAAGTGAGCTTGAAGTATGAATTTTCTCTGAATAAATATGTGTATCGCGATGGCACCTACACGCGATAATCAAGCACGACGCTGTCTCCTAATGACGATAATTAGCGTGAACCTATGTTATGTAAGGTATCTGCGTGGGACCTGTAAATATGAGAGGTAGTCCCTTAATCCAACATTCGGCCTCAGCTGCTTGCCATGATGGTTTCAACCATAGGAGATCTCGGAGATTTATCTTTTTTTGAAGCCAGTGATATTGAGACGGATTTTAGTGTTCCTGATGGTGCGTTCGGTGCTCCCATGGATCTATTTTCAGATAATAAATGGGAAATTAGCGAAGCTTCCTATGCTGGTCGGATCAGCACCCCGCTGACATCAGACAAATTTAAAGAATCATTGAAGAACAGGGTGCCAAGAAACACTAGAAGATGTGAAAGTTGGGCTGTGAGTGTATTCAAAGACTGGCGGGATTGGAGGCAGACCCAGCCGGAAACTGTTAGGGACCCTAATGGACCTATTCCCGAATTTGGGCAAGCTTCGTTCCAGCAACTAGACTACTGGCTTGCAAGATTCATATGCGAAACTAAACGTCGAGATGGATCGCCCTATCCACCCGGTTCTCTTCGAGGTCTTTCAGTTGGAATTCAGCGACATCTCATAGAAGAGTATGGTTATAATGTCGCTTTATTTAAGAAGGAGGACATGACGTTCAAGACATTTCAGAATTCATTGGAAAAACGAACAAAGGAACTAATAGGCGAAGGAATAGGCGTGCGTTCAAAGACGAAAGATCCCGTGACGCAGAAGGACGAGGAAGCTCGCCGTTGCTGAAGTTAGCAACACTGTAGCGCAGAAGACTCGGCTCGGCAGGTGTTACAATTTCGCGCCTCAGCATGATTCCGGGGAGATGGGGTAATACTGTGACTTCCCGATGAGCGCTACGCAACCACATTAGCGGCTGGCAAGCAAATGACTCTTGAGAAAACCTTCGTTATTGCACTTGTAAAGAGTGCGTGATATTAAGAACCTCCGTAGTGTTGCCATGCTAGAGCCGCGGTGCTCTGTGAGGGACCATCTCAGGTGAAGTTGTTTCTCGGTGATATTGCGACACGGTTGCAGTTATCGCATGGCAAACTGTGCGTTTGAGGTGATATGGGAAAAAGACCGAGCTTTTTCTCGAGCTCTGATTGGCTGAGAGGAGGGTGCCATGCGATAAATATATATATATATATATATATAGATATATATATAGATATATATATATATATATATATATATATATATATATATATATAGATACATATATATATATATCTATATATATATATATATATATATATATATATATATATATATATATATATATATATATATATATATATATATATATATATATATATATTATATATATTTATATAAAACTATCATGCGCTTATCAAATCGTAAATAATGGTCCAATGGTCATGAAACTTGAGTCAATTGTTGTCATGGACAGCGCGAATCGAATCTTAAAATTGTATAGTATCGATATAAATGTCGTGGGGGGATGCTAGGCAAGGATCGGTGTCAAGCACTTTATCTGGGCATCGTTTTGCTTGCAACACAAATGCGGCAGAATAGGACATCAATATAGTGGCTTGGTGGGTTGCTTAGATTATTACATGCATTTGTGTATCCCCATAGATCAGTCTGCTAATAAGTGGATCCAGGGACTACATTGGCTTCATGGCGCTACAAGCGCACGATTATATTATTCAAAAGGACTCATCTGTGAATAAATGTATATTGATGATTATACCACACCGAGAGTATATCAGAGAGCGACAAAGCTGATGAGATAATGAATGAGATAACATCGTTAATGCTACTATGTTAGCACATCTTCCAGTTAGGACTGATAACTTGAAGAGTGCGCCCAATAAATGTTGTCATATATGGACGTGAGGTGTATGCTGTATTTTCCTCGTCATTGTATCTAAAGCAGCATGTCTTATAGTATATATCTACCCCACGTTGTAATACCTCACCTCGCGCCACATTCCAGTTTATTCGAGTTACGTTCTTTTTTAGTTATCACCCTCAACTGAAGAGTTCCGTTTATGTCTTGGTCGATCAGGATCGTTAACTACAACTATCGTTGAAGAAAAGCATTCAATGTTAGTACGCAATAAACTGCTTTATTGCGTACCTTTTGGGCGACGCGGACACATTAGCCCGTGTTATACGATGTGTGCTAGTTTTGTCAACATCAAACATTCCTGAATATCTCCACGAGATCAAACGATTTCATGTAGACATATACCAAATGAATTTAATGGCGATCACTGCTCCATTGCATTTATAGTTGTGGATCTTCATTTTTAGTAAGTGTTTTTGAGTAAGTTATGTCTGTCGGCACGTTAGAGCAGTTGGAGGTTCGTTTCAACACTACAGCGACACAATATGTTGTTTGTGCAGCCTATCATACTCGCTCTGGTCATATAATAGATGCAAGTGGCCACTAAAACAAACATTCATTCCCCCAAGTATTTATCATTCAGCGACGGTCCGTTCAATGGGTGGAAGCAACATCAACTTTATCGCAGGTAAAATGTAACACACAGTGCCGTAATATAGCGTGTAATCTATACTCACTACAACACACATCACCTGTCAGCTATATTCACTCAAGCCCAGATAACATATCATCTACGCCCAGAATTAGTCAAAAAACCAATCATTAAATGCTCAGATGGTAAATATAAAACCAATTTGCGAAAAATACTAAAATAATGAGTTACCTACCACTTAGTCTACACAGGGTAGGAGGTGGTAGTATTGGCGTGGGGTGTTACTCAGGATGAGAACTGTACCCAGAGTAACAATTGTAACCAAGCAACAACTGTACCCAGGGGTAAAATCGTATCAATAGTAACAACTGCACCAATGGTAACAACTTTAATCAGGGTAATAATTATATCCAGAGTAATAACTCGACCAAGCATAAATACAAACTGTGTAGTAACTATAAAAATATATCCTTCCTCACCAATGTACCAATTTTATTAAATGTAACGAGTGTGCCAAGGGCAACAACTGCACAACAACAAAATCCAATGTAATACCTGTGCCAAAAGTAGCAACTGTACACAATTAAATAACTGTGCCGTTTATAACAGACGTCCGAGCGCAAAGGCTGTACCAGTGATATTGTAATTGTTATTTTCGCTATTTTTATGCCTATTGTGTGATGTGTATTAGCAGTGGAAAGGATCTGCGAAACGATTTTTTTCTGCTCTCATTAATCACAAATACGTCAACCCAGTATATCCATGCAATTTTGTTTATAACAAGGTAGTGTCACCTAACAATGGCTGCTTGTTATTATTAGAAAAGCGATCATCGCAGAGCCACTTGGAGTGAATCCTCTTAGCATAAATATCAACTTTTTGATAAAGCTCCTTGAATAAAGGTCCACTTTACAAATACCAATATTCAGTGGGCTGCTTATCCAACGTAAAGTGGATACTAGCATACCTTGATTGAGTAGGAAGAGTTGCTGACTCCTTAAGAAGTAGCATTAAAATTTCTGCATTTTTATTTATTTGAAAACGAAATTACTGGCAGCAATCTGAAGTGCTATTAGCCATGCGTGTCCGGTTGAAAATCATTATAACAAGTGTATTAGTTTAAGGATAGCTTAGAATATGTACTGAAGAAACTAAATAAATTTTTTTAAACTTTATTCTATTCTTGTGATACAGGTTGCAATTTTCAACATATTTTCGAATTTTAAAAGATATAAAATGTTTTATTCATGCGAAGCACCCAGAGGTTTCATTTTGACCTCGTTTGTTTCGAACGAATTTTTATCTTGTGATACAGATCGCAATTATTAAGATATTGTCGAATTTGTTTTCCTATTTGGACGGTGTTGATGATGCGCAGAACCCAGAGCAATTATTTTCCCCTTGACCTCAAATCCAGTTCACCATCATCAAAAAAAAATTAAAGCATTAATATTTCTAGGGAGCATTGTTCAATCGTAATAAGTGTTGCATATTATGGGAACCTTTCTCAATTATAAATATATGTAATTGTTACAAATTGAAAGTTTCCCCATTCGTCCCAAAAAATTAAAATCCTTAATAACTTTGGGCCGATTTTGAAATTTTACTGATCCAGTTCGCCGAGTTCCTCCATAAACCCATGGGCCTTGTCTTTTCTATCAGTTGCTTTCGCGCATCCATCTAGTATGCACATGGTGGGTGGACTGTAAAGTGACTTTTACGAAAAGTATATTGGTGTTGATAATTTAAATCATGTTTCTCAAAGAATGCAAAAATTCGGTTGTACATGATCTTTCCACTAATTGTTGAGAAACTTGGTAATAATCTGATAGGGCGATAGTTTGACAAGTGATAAGGGTCATCGCTTTTTAATATAGGAATCACTAGGATGTTTTAAGTTAAGATGGAAAAAACCCCAGATAATAATGATTTGTTTGTTGCTTTGAAGGGATTACTATTAGCTGCGGTGTTTCTTTAATAGTTTTGGTACTAATTTCATCAAATCCATAGCTAAATTTTCCTTTCAGGTTACTTACTATGTCAATTACTTCGTTTACTTCACACACATATTCATAGTCTTTGCTGAACATGCTTAGTGAGCCATAGCTGAAAGGATTTATTGATGTTACATGAGGCTTGATATTGAGCTTCACAAATGTTTTAGTTAAATAATTGTTAAATTATAGTCGCCTGTTGATCATACAATATTGAGGAATACTGTATTTACTGAAGGCTTGGTTAATTGCAAGGATTTATTTTTTATGCTTCTGTTTCCTGTCTGCAAACTGGTCTGATATATCAATGATGATAAGGCCAGACATTGAGGATGACGATATGTTATTTGTATATGTAGGATGCTAGTGTTGCTGAGGTGTATGTTACTTTGGCAGGTTTTGTAATTTGCGACTTACAGTCAGGTCTACATATTTTCGATAGTATTATGCGATCCTATATAACCCAAGCGTTCATCATTTTCATATTTGTATATTTCCATAAGTCCCATGAAATATAACGAGCGTGTGTCGTTCGTAGGATTACACACCAAAACGACTATTTGTTCCCAGTTCGAGAAGAGCCTTCTGCAGATAAGACTGAAGTAAGATAATTCAATTGCAGAATTAGCGGCTACTTTTGTAAATTCACCCGGCTGATAACAGCGATCAATTGTTTGCGGAACCAGCGAATCATTCATTTCATAAAACTATCAATTGTATCAACAGTTTCCAAATGACAAGCAATGTTACATTGTTATACAGTTAAGAGTGCTTCGGGTGCAATAACAGATGCCCCAGACATTCGTGCTCTGATATCCGTCCGGTCGGCAGTATGTATTCGCGGTGAAGAACCATGTGACATCATACTTCGCATTAAACCCCTCGTAAATGAGAACTACGACTCAATAAAACTCATTAAGAATGATAAGTGTCTACGAAGGGGTTCTTGCCTCATAAACACAACTTACTATCTCTATTAGACCGGATAATAACAGTATATGTAGACCAATAAACATAAATAAATCTCCTCATTCGGACAATGCGTTGAGGGAGAAAATACCTGCACGTCGCTGAGTAACTTCTGGCAACTATTAAACTATAAGCTGGATTCAACCTGCTCAGGGATTTGTTCGAGATTTTAACCAAAAAAGCACATACAAAGGAGACCTAGCGCTTAGGCTATTGCGTTTGATATACTCATCATCAAGATACGTTTCTCTGTTGTCAACTTTGGCAATGGGTAAAGCAACCGGAAAGGAATGGCTGCGTGGAAACCAGATATCATCTGAGCTATTATATGGCATATCAATTGTTGGCGACATATAGCTTCCCAGAGCTTTATAAGCAAATGCGTATTTATTCATTTTCATCATCAAACGATGGCCAGCAGATTGCTCCAATTTGCTTATGCTGTCTGATTGAAATGGGACAAGGCATAGGGTGTTCGTGCCACCCCATCTTCGTTCACCTATTTCATTCCATCACGGTGTCATAATTTCGTGATATGTGGCAGGAGGCAAGAGGGACAGTACCTTGCATGTGTAGAAGGTCAATGATCCCGCACACATCTAAAAGAAGAGACTTATTCCTATTATGCAATCATACATGTAGAACATGCTATCTGTCCGTCAGAAAAAGGCGCTATCCAACCACAATTATAGGACTTGTGATTGACATAGTGCTCTGTTATCCAGATTACATCTTAGCGTGGGAGGATATGGTAGAGCTTGGTTTGTGTCACACGAGTAATTACTTCGGTCTGTATCTATTTTCTGATGCTACACTGGAGCCGACACTTACAGGCAAGTCGACTTGGCTACAGACCGCGGCAGCCGCTCGCGTGTTTTAGGCGAATGCCGTTATGTTTCCCTTGATTATCCATTCCCGAAGCGATTGAAAGATGCAAAGATAATGTATGTTGTCCTGTTACGGAGCAGTAACCAAATTTAGATTGATCTAAGAGAATTCAATAAATTACTCGCAAAATGCTATTTATTAGTTTTGTTGAAACTGCGTTTTCTCGAGAGTATTTGCAGACTGCTCGGTGCCGGTAGATATTGTTTACTGCCACGGTATGCGAAGCCTGTTGATGACCAAGAATTTACTGCTTTGACTTAAATTCTGGACCGTATCTTGTAAGGCCTAAATGTATTTCTGAAACAGTTGACTCGTGGTAATTGGTTAGCGGGTGAGTATAGCTATGTATGTCATCTTCACACCGATATTAGAAGCGTTCTTTTCCTCGCTATTTCCCACAGCATCCGACCATGAAAATGTAATAAGTATGCACATCTCGATAAATAAAAAGCTAACCAGGCCCAGTGTATGAGGAATAGCATGGGGTTTCCAGCATAGACAACGCCCACTGTTGGTCAGTTTTACATGAGCAACCTACCTTAGAGAACTACACTCATCTGCACTAGTTGTTGTCTCACGTACTTGTCAATGGCATTGATCCGTCTGCGGCAGTGACAGCTAAGGTAACTAGTTGTCACGCCCTAAACATCAATTGGGCATTTGTATGGCTGCAATCACTGCAGTTTGAAGCGCTGCTGATCAGGACCACTCAGGGTGTGACAGGCCGTGTCAGAGTTCTAGGAATGATACTAATCACATACGTCTGCATGGATAGAGAAACCACCCGTGCATTTATTATACCAGACGTGTACACAAGGTAATAAACCCATTACCTAAAGAATGAAAACAACCGCTGCGTGAAGGGTGGTATAATCCACAAGGTCAACTCGCCAGATGCTACCTGATAAAGGGTTGTGATGCACTGCAAGCCAACAAGAAATGCTCAATGCTCATATGCTAAATCAGTCATGCTGCTGATTGTCATCTTGCTTGTTCATATCATATGCTCAATCAGTCATGCTGCTGATGGTCGTCTTGCTTTGTAATACCATAAGCTCAATCAGTTATGCTGCTAATTGTCGTCTTGCTTTGTAATGCCATATGCTCAATGAGTTATGCTGCTGATTGGCATAATGATTTGTCATATCATATGCTCAATGAGTTATGCTGCTGATTGGCATATTGCTTTGTCATATCATATGCTCAATGAGTTTATGCTGCTGATTGGCATCTTGTTATACCATATGCTCAATCAGTCCTCAATACGATAACTTTCGATTTCTGTTTGATGACGATCTACTTCTGCGCATGATGATATCGCTTTGTACTGTCACTTCATGCCGAATGTTTTCACCTACATAAATATGCCTTTGAATACGAGCAGGTCGTCAAATTGGAAATAATCGACGTCCTGTTGAGAGATGGCAAACGCCGGATATGGTGTTCTCATGGTTGTACACGGTATGGTATCCTCCCGAGTTGCTTAAGCTCGGATCATACCTATGCTTTCTTCGTTTTAAACGATCCATTGCTACCTGTATTATGTTCTATTGATGTGTGTCTTGCTAGTTGTATGACCTCATGGACTGTGTATTGTTCCTGAGTGATGGTTTAGTGGAATGTTTGGTGACATGAGTAGTTGGGGCGATTTAACTTAGTGAATTGACGATGACGAATATTGCTGAAAAATTATATCCAGCTGTCATAATATATGATAACCAATATTGGTGTTTTGATGTCAGTGATATAATGCTTTAGCTAGGCTGTTGGTTAGTTAGTTCGATTAGGGTAAATGTTAAATGGCACTACCATTTCATGCGATATAGCTTTAGTTTTGTTTCTCCTTGACAGTTTCGTAGCGACACGTAGTATACCTACACAGCTCCCTTGGTGAAGCAATGCAGGTCTGGGCGACACATTCATCACCAGATTCCATCTTTTCCTTCTTTTCGGTATATTGAAATTTTTTTTTACCATAAACCCAACTCATTTAAAACCTGCTGGCCATTGTGAACGGAAAGTGCATTTTCCATCACAGAGCATAACTAATATCTGCAGTATTACTAATACACTACTTATCCCAACTCAGGCATAATATCCAAATATTTTTCATCACAAATTGAGATTGTGCATTTGCTATACACAAAACGCACCTTTCGTTATGATGCTTCCCGGTGCAAATAATGGATTTTTTGCTTATTGCATCAGTCTGATGCGCAATAGGGAAGAGAAGAAGTGACGTCATTATATGCACCGCCTTCGTCCTCAAACCACTGGTTATCATCCCTGTTACTGATGATAGAATTGATTGATCATTATAACGTGTGTGTATCGTAAGACAACTTATCCGGCTGCGACACCCCCTCCCTAATTCCTGCTTACCCTCATTCTTCATGACTTGGTCGTTGTTTTGACGACAAAGCCCTCGCGCTATTGCCAGTAATACCATTATTGATTGCATTTTTATGTATCTTAAGGCTGGCAACATGGCTGCGTTACTACCTTTCGAATTCCATGCCACCCGGAAAGTTATGAACAGCACATTTCATTTATTACATCAGCTTACTGTCACATTATGCCTGATCGTCACCCTTATTGAATACATACAGAGGCAGCCAAGGTTAACGCAAGTTATATCGCACATACAGTAACAAAGTGATTTCAACAGCGACACATGACTATACATCAAGGACGTTATCGACAACGGCATGTCTTTAACAACAAGAAATGAGACTCTTTCTACATTCCTAGGTAGTTTTTAGTGCCATTATGGAAACGTGATCAATATTTATAAGGCAATTCATTTCTTTGTAGATGATAGCAGTACCCAATGTGAGACCCCAATGCCAATATGCCAGTGTTAGGGATTCTTTCAAATGTGTATTGCAATGGGGCATAAAAACATCTTAAAATGCTGATGTTTTGTTCACTGAACTTTTACATGAATTTCATTGTAACTTTTCGGTTATAATCACAGATCAAATGATGAATTAACATAGTTTACAAAATTGTTTGGATTGTGTTAGTCCTGAAAACAAAGAATGAACAAAACCAATTGGAAATAGGAGTAACTTCTCATCCCCCGCTTATCAAACGAAGACTAATGTATGACAACCTGTAAATGGCATTGTTAATGTGCGTCGGACAAAATATATACACTTAGACACTAAATTTTATGTGGTATTGATAACATTATTTCTTTAATGCCATACCATTTAAAGTATTCAAAATGTAATATCCTTTCTCCACAGTTGAAATGTACAAACGCAATATATCATGTATCGTTACATATCCTAATACAGCGCTGGTTGGGTTATAGTGGTTTGTTATTCAGATACTGCTACTTTCTGTGCTTGCGTTGTGTTTGTGTGCGTATATAATTGGAATTAACCATTATGCTACGTCATGAATTATCATTATCATGCAATTCCAACTAAATGGCACACATGCCTGATTGTGTGATGCTTCAAGCGATATTGATTTGTTCTGCGTTTCATGGATCAATATAGGATGTCTTTGGCAAATTACAGTTTAATGTGTTTTGCACAATCTTATAATCCACAAACTGACTATTAGTAGCATAAAGTAAAGAGGTTTCATTTATTGCTTTAAAACGCTGATCAGGATGAATGTCCCCCAATTAGCATATCACTACAGCCAACAGCGTGATTGCCTTTGAAACATATCGTTATTTGATATCCTTAATACGCTTATATCGACGGGATCTTTGATCTTTTCGTCGGAATCTTGTTGAGTTAGCGAATATTGTATACTAGCAGCAACTGCGGGATAAACACTACTCTCAATATAATAGCATAGCCCGCCATGACATACATCAGGGTCTGTGGGCCATGGTTCTCGAACAAGTAACCAGTCAGATACTGGTAGACAATGCCTCCAGCTGAGGCTCCCACGAACACGACTGCCACGGCAGCCCCGTTCATAGACACGCACAGATTTGAAAAGGCCATAGATAGTTCGTTATCTGTGACGTCACTGAACGTTGAGTTGATGGTGACATATCCACGGGGAAGGAAAAATGGACGCGCCAATTGCGGTGCAATAAACGCTCATACACCAAATGCAAAATGGAGGGCATGTATGGGCAAGGTAGCTTGTTCCTTCCAAGTGGACACGCAAAGTGTGTTGCTGGCTGCAAATCACACACTAAAGTATCATCTATATTTCAACTGTCACAATGTCAGTGTTGTTTAACAAACCAGCAGACATAAAAGCATATTCCAATCTGTCACATACAAGTATCGATCATTTCTTGTGCTAGTCCCTGCGGTAAGAACACCATGCCGAGCGTCCACAGGGCATAGCACCATGGAGTAAACAAGGTACCTACGGCCCCAGTCAGTAACGACACACCCAACAGCAGCTCCATGTGTGTCGGGAAATATGAGGACAACACTCCCACGAGATAACCTACACTCCGTGACACCAAGGCCAGCAATACCTCTTCATATATATATATATATATATATATATATATATATATATATATATATAGATATATATATATATATATATATATATATATATATATATATATATATATATATATATATATATATATATATATATATATATATATATATATATATATATATATATCTCTCTCTATCTATATATATATATATATATATATATCTATATCTATATATCTATATATCTCTATATATATATATATATATATATATATATATATATATATATATATATATACTAGTGCCCTTGGATTACATGGTCATATCCATGGTAATGTGTAATTTGTTATTCGTTATCGTCGTCTGTTGGTATCTCACTGTATCTCTGATCATTTGGCTCATCGAGCTCGCTGTCTTCTTGTGCCCGGTCACTGTCTACCTTTTTGTCTCTCCCCATTTTCTTTCTTTGTCTCTATATTCATCTTACGCAATCCACTCGCTTACTCTATATTCGCCATTCTAAATTCACTTGTTGGCTCAACATTTGTCTTTCTCTATCCACTCACTGCCTCATTATTCGTCTTTCTATCCACTCACTGCCTCATTATTCGTCTTTCTATCCACTCACTGCCTCTGTATTCGTCTTTCTATCCACTCACTGCCTCTGTATTCGTCTTTCTATCCGCTCACTCTTTCTATCCGCCTGCCTCATTATTCGTCTTTCTATCCACTCGCTCCTCTGCCTTTCTATTATCGCTGCCTCTGTATTCGTCTTCTATCCGCTCACTCCTCACTTCGTCGTCTCTGCTCACTATTATTCGTCTTTCTATTCACTCACTGCCTGCCTCTGTATTCGTCTGTTCTCTTCTTTCCGCTCACTGCCTCATTATTCGTCTTTCTATCCGCTCACTGCCTCATTATTCGTCTTTCTATCCACTCACTGCCTCTGTATTCGTCTTTCTATTCACTCGCTGCCTCTGTATTCGTCTTTCTATCCGCTCACTGCCTCATTATTCGTCTTTCTATCCGCTCACTGCCTCATTATTCGTCTTTCTATCCACTCACTGCCTCTGTATTCGTCTTTCTATTCACTCGCTGCCTCTATATTCGTCTTTCTATTCACTCACTGCCTCTCTATTCGTCTGTCCGTTCGGCCGCTCCCTGTGCGTCGTTTTCTTTCAGCTCCCTAATCGTTTTTACTTATATATTCGTTGGTTCCCGCTTCGTCTGTCATTGTCCGCTCGCGGTACTAGGACCGCTTGTCAATAAGCATTGTGTCCATTGTGCACAATTTGCCAGGGGTCAAAGTCATGATACCTTATCTCTGTGACACTCTTCTATAAATGGTAACTGCTTGACTTCGGCATTGTTCGGAATTTTCATTCGTCTCTCGTTTGCTTTCTGTTAGTCATTGAAAATATTCACAGGCTTTCTGCTAGCCTTGAATCATCTGTTGACAAAAAGGCTTATCAACATCGCCCGTTGGACTGAGATTGATAACAAACCCTTATGATAATATCTTCTCCTAGCTCTTGATGATCCTCATGTCATGACAAACAATTACATCCACCATTAGCATAGATGATCTCTAACACATTATGAAGCACTTATATGTGGTTTACATGATGATCATCCACAGATAAGCTACAGACATTTGACTCAAAGGTTATGCAAAACATGCCCCATTTGAATCAAATTGGAGCAGTTTTAGATAGAAGAGAATGATCTATGAACAGTTGTGGTTTATATAACATTACATGCTCGCGTGTAGATAAGCCGTGTGCGTCACGTGTTGGTTATCGCTGGATCATAGACTTAGGTACCCCCTTCCCCTGCGACTTCACCAGGTTCTCTTCATATGATACTCATGCTTATGAATGACTTTATCATATTACGTCAACCGACAAAACCTGCCACGACGTACTCTCATGAGCACACCATCTACTCGCACCAACGCTCGCATGCACTCCAACTCAAACCTAGTAACAATTAAGATAGCTTGATTGGAGCCCCCATTTCTATCCCCGAACCGGAAATCATGTGACCAAGATATTGCATTTTTTGCACTGTAATCGACATAGTATATTAAACCTCAACAGCAACTCATGTCAACCAATCTTCATCAACTTATCATTTAACTCGTCACCCATGAACAATACACAATCCATGCTGTTAATTCAACTAACACGACTGTGTTTATCCGTTTCAACATGATACACAACGTTACAATATGATGCAGCTGACAGTGATTCGTATCACGTGCAGTCGATCATGATCTGTGCTGATTAATACCGAACTACTGCAACTTATAAAACCATGACGAAATATAAACCACCTTATATCCTCTGTTAGATCTAAGTATACGTCACCTTGAAACCTCTTGCGTATCCGGCTTATGCCTACCCTCCACAGGGAATCAATCATACTCTATTCATCCTCATTCTACTTAGATTTTTGCAATCAAAATGTATTAAAACTTTTCCACAAATGGTGAGAGAGGCTAGAAATAATTGTTATAAATCTTCACAAATGGTGATGTGATGAAATAGCTGTGTAACTATACAAACGATATAATTGTGAATTTGATAGCGTGCACTAAAACTTTCCTGCTAATACTTTTATAGTCATATCGTGCCT
Organism: Urechis unicinctus; assembly: GCA_034190875.2. Classification (NCBI taxonomy): domain Eukaryota; kingdom Metazoa; phylum Annelida; class Polychaeta; order Xenopneusta; family Urechidae; genus Urechis; species Urechis unicinctus. The sequence continues at coordinate 2,391,726 of CM067353.1, read as the reverse complement.
CTTGTCCTATTCGCAACGAGCCATTGGTTACCCCATGACAGCAGTAAAATGTTTTATAACTTAATATGTTGCCTCTTATGTATAACATGGGCATAAAGTGTTACGACTTAATGGGTAACCTCTTATACAGTCATTAAGGCCTTCGTGGGGGGCCGTTAAATAAACACAAACGTCAATCATAAGTCGCCCAACAATCAACTTTAATCCTTCGGGGTTTGCATCAAGCAACTGGTCATGAACACTGGGATGCGGTGTGGGATGCCAACAGGATTATATGTTAATATATTGATTTCTACATCAATACGAAAATGTAGTCACGCGTGCAAATGCAATGCCAGTCTTCCGTTCACTAGAAGCATGTCCGCTCCTCACCTGTATAATCTAGCTATTATAATTCATATAATCCTTTTAAAGCCGTAACAGCCGCCTCATCAGCTCATCATCAATGGGTGCCAGGTGCGAACACCGACAACAACGGGCTCCTTCATAAGGTGTTCACTGCGCCGTGCATCTTGTCCTCTCAGGATATCCCAGAACGTGACTTGCCCCGTCATAGTGACAGTTTTATGTACGCCTCATGCGTCCCGGGAGATACGGGGATACGGGAGGTGGCCTGGCGCGTCCCGGGGGATACGAGGGGTGGCCTGGCGCGTCCCGGGGGATACGGGGATACGGGAGTGGGCCTGGCGCGTCCTGGGGGATACGGGAGGTGGCTTGGCGTGAGGTGGCCGGGCGCGTCCCGGGGAATACGTGAGGTGGCCGGGCGCGTCCCGGGGAATACGGGAGGGCCTGGCCGGGGGGATACGCGGAGGTCCCGGGGGGGATACGGGAGGTGGCCTGGCGCGTCCCGGGGGGATACGGGAGGTGGCCTGCGCGTCCCGGGGGATACGGGAGGTGGCCTGGCGCGTCCCGGGGGGATACGGGAGGTGGCCTGGCGCGTCCCGGGGGGATACGGGAGGTGGCCCGGGGGCGGGAGGTGGCCGGGCGCGTCCCAGGGGATATGGGAGGTGGCCGGGCGCGTCCGTTCAAGTGATGAGCAAAGCTTGTAGCTATTACTTCTTAACATCATCACCAATTATTGTTGTATAGAAAACAGTATTAAACACTTGATATCAACAATGATATCAAAATGACTGTAGTTTTTATATGCATATTGAAATAATGGATCATTAAACAAAATGATTGGGAACTTTGATAGAGTCTCAACTATTTCTCTTCTATTTGCGGCAGTTTTTCGGGTTCACAGTTATGGATGATTAATTCTGATTGCAATAAGAAAATATGTAGTCAATGGAATGGGGCTGTCAGGAGATTACTGCGCTTCCCACCCTCAACACATGCTTGGATATTGGGGCCGGTAATTAGCCAACATCGGTGGTGTTAAGGCGCGCAGGGTCGGAATGTAGGTATATTTTAGCTATGCACAACATAAACTTCAATTATGAGGTTGTGCGTAATAAAGAAAAATTGACTAAAATGAGTCGTTCACTAATGAATCAAAGCATTCATTTGTTCTTTAACTACATCGGGTGGTTTTAGATATAATGAATTATTTATTGAAGGACCTTTTCTTTATTCCCTTATATCACGTTTCTTTTATGCTGGTAACCTTGGTAAGAAATGATTATATATATAGTAGTCTGTCCACGAGCCTTTGGGTGAGACGCGTGGCGTGTATTTTGGGCGTCAGACGCTGATTCTGTGCGCCTGGCATTATCATTATCAATGTATAGATGTCGCGTCAAAGAGACAGTATATTGTCCGCCACGTGCGTCCTGTGGGAATCGTGGAGGTAGATTAGCATGTCAATTCAAGCGATGGGTCAAGTTGGTAGCGCTTAACACTTAACATCATCACCGACTGGAATAATAACCAGTCCCCGAGCATTTAGACAAGACCACTAGTGACGTCAGTTGTTTTCTACAATTATTAGCCAGTAGAAGTACTCCACTCCTAGTGTCACTAGCAATTTGTGTTCGTGAAAAGAAAATAGAAATGATTTTCTTTTATGATATTTCATTGCAATCTAAATCCATATAATGCCCCAAAACAAAGCGTTCGCAGACGTCCAAGACTGCAGAAACGCTGCACGAAATGTCATCGATAAACCTGTCTATTATGTGGAAGAACATATTAACCACGTGACACATTTCCAGTTAATATCGGTTTATGTCTTCCCAGACGCTAAGCAATGCCCACAATATTTCTATTGTGGCCATCGCCATTAAGTTCAGAGGAACCACAGAAAGTGAGTCCCTCGCGGATAACAAGTGTAAATGCGATGAAGAATTCTTTCCATCTATCATGAGCGTGCTAACAATATCATTGTCAACCAAAGAAGCGGCCATTGCTGCCGTACACGCCTTCTTCCACTAGCTATAGATACACGTTATTACATTCCATGTTCTATCCATTCCAATAGATCTCATCTATTTCCGAGTCTGCACCATAATCTCGTTATTGAAGACAAATATATATTTTATTCGGCTCTTACGGCAGGCTACCGAGCGCAGAAACTCATGCTGATCTAGCCGCTCGGAAGCCTCACGTGGTGAACCGAACGTCTGTGGTCGCTACTAGTATGTGGTGGGGTGGTTTCCGAGATGAGCAAACGACCCTTTTCTCACATTAGAAACACTTCACATACATAAATATTAAAACGACAAATTTTGGACATGATAGTTGCTACCCAAACTGTTGCTTCTTTCGCGCATTTTAAGATTTGCTCAAACAAAGAAACATACGGTGTCCATGCGGAAATGTTGAAACAGCGAACCAAAAACCAAAACCGTACTCTTACCACAGGAGGATGACAAATGGCCATCACAATGTTCGTACTTGTCAACAGCATATCGGAACCATAACAAATCACAAAGCATGCACGTCTGGGTATTTCATATCGGCAAAGACAAATATAAGAAATAAGACCGTGCGCCGACGAAAACCTGGTTTCCTCACAACTACCTTGCAGTCATTATCAGCTTATGTGAGCATGCCAGTAGAGCAAGTAGATCCAACAGGCTCCAGAACGTCATCCCTGCGCTGTGCTTGTGAGAGAATCCCCCATGATCTTACTTATTGGCCTAATGGGCCTTTTATACATTGTTCCAGTTAACGGGAACAATTTGTTTATGGTTTCCACAACCCATTAACCAACAATCCACCCGCAGGTCCCCGTGTGTGCAACGAAGAGAATAATATATTTACATTAGTGGTTTATATATCATTCACATTTATCTTTGGATCAATGGCTTGGGATCCAGGTTATTTCTTCCTCTGCGACGTCACCAAGTTCTCTTGATATGATACTCACGCTTAGAGCTCACTTCATCAAATCACACAAAGCGCCAAAGTCTGTCAAGTCATAACCCAATAAACTACAATTAATTCCTTATTTAGGTACAATTTGTTATTGAACCAGTATCCTAATAGCCATTGATTATAGATGACTCTGGAGGAAGGGGGCGTGGTCTAGGTCAGTTCTTCATCCAATACACTAAGTCGAGAAAAAGAGATGATGAGCTTACTAGATTAACGCTGGCAACTCGTCTTAATGTAACGGAGGTTTTGTGATATAATTTACCACACTACCCAACTAGCCCGTGGTTTTACATGGATATGGATATTTATTGTCTCTCTTTAAGTGCTGTCAGATGGGCGCGTTTGCAAGAGTTCACTGGCGATCAATATGTTATCTTCTCTGACATAATACATGTGTATACATGATAATTAAGTTGTGAATTGGTTTATGAATAGATTTATTGCATTTATTTGTAGCGTTTAAATGTTAAGAGTTACCTTGCTGACATGAACAGGCGTCGAGGAGAGGAAATGTGTCTTTTCAACAGTCTCCACGATAGATATCAATCTCATTGCTCACAATGTGTTCAAAGAAAGGGCTCCTTTGTGGTATCAAATCTAATCTAGGTAAAATAAGCAATTAATCGACTGGTGCAATCTCCTCATATCTCTCACATGCATTCAATAAGCAATGGATCGACTGGTGCAATCTTCTCATATCTCTCACATGCATTCAATAAGCAATGAATCGACTGAAGCTGGGTGCAATCTTCTCATATCTCTCACATGCATTCAGACGTCATGCATCTTCCTACCACATACCAAACGCCCACACGATGGAAGTGCTGAATGTAGATCTACAATTCATATTGGAAATGATTTTCTTGTTTCTCTCACATTAGTAATCTAACATAAGGCAGCCGTTTGATAAGGCACCGCTGGTTAGGCACCGCTGGTTAGGCACCGCTGGTTAGGCACCGCTGGTTTGTTAGAGGTTGCGGAGGAACTGGAATTTCTCCCTTGCCTTTCTTTCGATGCGCACACTAACATCTATCTCGTAATACTCATTGGTGCAAATCGCGTCCGAGGAAACTAAATTTAATACACCTGTTTGACTTTGATGATGCAGTATTTAATCATTCTGTTAGCACACAACGCAGTCGAATGTAGATATCATAACAGCCAAAATAGCAATACACCATTGTTGCAACAGGCTCCTAGCAGACTAGAAAACGACACAGACGGAGTCATTATCCATCATTCGTTTCCTTTAACCTATTGTTGATGTTCATACTCCGTGAGCGGCCTGCTGCGTGATTGCCCTAGCATGGCGTCGTCTATGTTCCATACGGCCCATAACTAGTCTTTGTGTTTAGGCGAGTCTGACGACTTCATTTGGTTTTATCATTATAAATCATGAAGACTAAGGCAATGGCCTGAAAAGGGGCTGATGAGAAATCCGATTGAACTTACTGGCTAAGTTCCTTCTGCACGCTTCATGGTAAGGGCTAGTCTTTGCAATTCATCAGTGGTGACAGAAAATATCTTAAATTAGTAAGCACTGCCTACGGTCGTATCTGTGTTATTTATCATTACCAGGCCCACTCTGATCTACCAAATACCACTGTAACGAAAGTCTTGCGTCTTCGCCAAATTGAAACCGCGACATACAAGCCCGCGTCTTCTTTGTTGCATTCAACAGTAGAGTGTCATGGTTTTGATTGATACCACCACGCCGCACCACACTCGCATTCATATTGTGAAGAGGCGTGATCGATCGTTGTTGAGGGAATACTCGCCGAGTTGTTAAGCAGTTTATATTAAGGGAATGCGCTACAATTTGTAATTTACCGATTCTCACGTGTCTTAGTACCAGAAATGCAGTTTATTTACTTAACGTTGTAACGTAAGTCAGCTTATGAAAAAAAATCAAAGTTAACGAACACCACTATGTCTTGGAGTTGTACTCTGCTTGGCTACTCTGCTACACACTCATGTGGCTGTGGCGTGTCCTTAACGGGCTTTAGTTAGTGTATTTCAAATGATGATGACACAGAGGATCGTATCCATTAACCATAACTCCAAGATAAACCCATGAAACATTTGTTATGCGCAACAAATTAACTGTTATAGCTTATTTGTGAAACATGTAATGCATTGAATAAAAGGAATCAAAATAATACACTGAAGTTCTATCCAGGACAATCAACATATGGCTGGCATTATTACGTTACTGTCATGCAGGCCACGTGATAAATCACAATGTATTTTAAGCATAAATGTTTTGTATAAAAGGAAGTAGCTAAGTTGTTATGTGATTCAGTTTCCGGAGAACGAATGTGAGGACACGCTGGGCATGTACCGGCAATAATGGAACTAGGATGTCATTCATGTATATATTTCAGAACACATATCCCATTTTAGCTGGCGGCATTTGGTTGTGTTGCCCATTTGCAACTTATGTGTCTTTTCTCGTCATTAAGATTTACTCGTCTTTCTATGCTGATAGTGATTGTGCATTGGAACCACAGCCACGTCTCGTCAACGACATGGCTACCGTAAAGAGGCACACGCTTATTATTCTCTAGTTCGGTCCCAGTACAAGTCCCATTTATAGGCAATAATAGTCAATGGTGGCACATTGGCGCTACTCATTGTTCCACAATAACCATGAACTCAACATATTCATAAAATCAGTTTATATGCCCACATATAGCATCGCTGAAACACTTCAATAACCTATCCCCCACATTCAGAAAGTTCCCCTGATGAAGCTAATGTATGGACGCATTGATGTTGACGATAACAGTTTGCTGTGATTCAATTGACTGATAAACCAATCAATTGAAATGAACACTCGCTTTTACTTATGCTTGGATTGACCCCCGAAGAAGACGTGGATCAAGTTACATTGAATGTAAGGATAGCGCTGCTATAATACACACCGCAAGAGCCCTGTCAAACTTATCAAATAAACCCGAGAACCAATTCACTCCGGAGGTTTTACCATTGATAAAGCCGGGCTCTACGACATTCATTACTCGTCATCTATCATCCGCTATAATCTGTAGCAGGAACGAGTGAGCTATGCCTAAGGGTGTGCTATGGGGCTTTCGTTGCAAAACCCATATACATCAATCGTATTTTACAGGAGTATTTGTGATAAAAAGAAAGCCGGAAACTGAATCGTAATTAGGCCATTGTTTGATGTCGGATTAAACGTAGGAAAAAGGGATACAAAAATCGATGATGAACTTATGCTCTGAACACAATACAGCAAACAATATCCTTACATGCTAGCGGACAAAAGTTGCATTCTTTCCTACATAGAGCTGTATTCAAAAATACAATGGCTATATTTATACCGGTAACTGTCAGGTATCCAGTATCCGGTTGTGTGGGATGCTGGAGTCAGGTATCCAGTATCCGGTTGTGTGGGATGCTGGAGTCTATAAAGCACCCTTGCTGTTTAAAGAAACTGATGTAACGCGCACAGCACGTACACACAACCATAACACAGTTTAACTTTCCTCCTTCCTTATTCTATGGAGACGTAAGGGCGTGTATTCTTCCTTTTTGTGCGCACGATGCATAGATGCGTTCAGTTGAAATTGCATTATATGTGTCAGTCCTTTGGTATTTGCTATTTGCGTTGATTATCCGGAGATAATGCCTGCGTAACATGAAAAGAATACTCGAGTACATGCCACGCCCTTAAGCCAAGTGCATAACAAATTAATTTGACATTGAACCGACTCCCCTTTACAAGGTTTGATTAATGCATTAATACGCCTCAATTATATGATAATTATGCATTAAGTCATGAAGAAGGAAACACATCAATTAGCGTTAATTGTTCTGGCTTGATATCCAGGTGATTGTCTTAGCTCGGCTCCATATATCAAGTTATCCACAGATTGAGTGTCCACGTTTGGCACCAATACTTTGTACAAAATTTAAGATAAATTTGGCGTTATCTCGGTCAGCATATCATTAACTGGTTTTTGTGTAGCGAATAGTGGTATTGTTGTAGCATTTATTTATTTGGTTAGAACGACTGACAGAACCGACCCTGCCATACCCGCGCTGGGTAAGCTGCACTAGACCCTTACATTATGGAGTACATTTAATGTCATTGGTGTTTTCATCTAGGCGTTTGGTCATTATTCCAGTGGGTGATAATGTTAAGAGCAAATCGCTCAAGCTTTGGCCACCGCTTGAACTGACATGCTTGACCACCTGCCACATTCCCAGGCCCGAGATGGACGTACAACTGTCTTTGTGACGCGACCAGTCATTTTGTGAGACCCCCTGGTGCACATCGCAGTTAGCACATTTTTGGAGTCGCTGATCAGTGGTTGAAAGTCGATGAACTAATATTTTATTCTATGCCACGATCAGCGACTTGTTGCAGCACTTACCAGAGGCAACCCATTAAGCCATTAAACATTTCTCTCATGTAGTGGTGTCAATACTTTTATCAATCACTAGTTTCTGAGGCTATTGGAGAAGCTTTTAGTTCCATTGTGAATGTGAGATTGAATTAACTCTCGGAATGAGAAACGATGTTCTAGATCAACCTGAATAGAAAAACACAATTGTATCCATTGCAAAGTGCAATAGCTGTATAAAAATATCCCCACTATTACATTTATTGCAAATATTTTGAAAATCTGGTTGAGAAACATTTTCCTATATAAGGCGGGCTCCTTTCTACTCCAGCCGACATTGTTTTGTAATGGAAGGTTTACCTCCGCGCTCACCTTCCGTTCTCAGAACGGCCAAGTGTTATAAGGTGAGTCAAACAGCTGGACTTTATGTCGTAAATAATTCCTTGAATTACCGAAAAGAGGCAAATGGTCAATTCTGGAGATAAATGAGTCAATCTGTGACTGCAGTCCGGATCGCATTGTGTCGTCGAGCCTCTTCTTAGTAATTAGAATACATCAAAACTCAAATAACACCAAATCAAAACCATTGGTCGTCATTTTATATAGATATATAGACACAGCTGGATAAAACTTTGAAGAAAATAGACTCAGTATGTTCAACCTCCACAACTACTCTTGTCAACCTATATTCAACAGCTTATTTATTAACACGTCACCCATTTTTTTGTTTGTTTTATAATAACTCTCATTCGATGCTGCTCCAATCTTAAGGTACCGGGCGAAACAGGACTGCTGTATATCGTCCATCCAGCAAGAAAGTGTGGTCCAGCGTGTCTGTTCAAAGCCACAAGCAAAGCTTGTAGCGTGTAACTCTTAACATCAGCACCGACTGATATTGTATGGAAACAGTAATACACGCTTAGGGAGAAACGACGATATCGACATGACTGTCATTATTTTGTGTATATCGGATTGACGCTTAATGGATCATTAAAATAAAATTATAGGAAACTTAGGCACATTACAAAACAGTACTTTGTGTAAACTATTTATCCCCTATTTTCTGGGCTCACAGTTTTTGGGCTCACAGTTATGGATTAATTCTGATTGCTATATGTAGTCAATGGAATAGGGCTGTCAGGAGAGTACTGCACCTCTCGCCCTCAACGCAGGATTGGATATTGGCGCCGTTAACTGGCCAGCTTCATATTAGAGTTATATTATGCATAAAAACGTTGAAAATAATTGTTCAGATGCGTCAGGGTGATAATGCGGTGTTAAGGTGGGCAGTTAAACATGTTAACAATAATGCCCTATTACCGCTGGGTCGGAATATACCTTAACTTAGATACATGAACAACTTCAATCATGGGGTGGTGTGTAAAAATAAGACCTTCACTAATGGACATAAAACATTGATATGAACTTCAGCTTGTAAGATTTTAGATAAAACTAATTCTTGAGTGGTGGATTAGATTTTATGATTCGAGATATCTAGATATCGTAGCAGTCTGTGTTTTTGTTATCTTTATTCCCTTAAATAATTTTTCTTCGATGCTGGTAAGTGTTGGACGAAATAAACATATATTTAATAACCAACAACCTTTGGACGAGATGATCAGCGACAGAATTCGTCTTCCATTACGGGGAGGTGGCATGTCTTGAGGACGTAAGACGCTGATTCTGTGCGCTTGGCATTATCATAATCAATGTATTAATGACTTGTCGCGTAGAAGTGACAGTATATTGTACGCCTCATGCGTCCTGTGGGAATCGTGGAGGTGGTCCAGCACTTCAATTCAAGCGATGGGCCAAGTTGGTAGAGATTAACACTTGACATCATCACCAACTGGAATAATAACCAGTCCCCGAGCATTTAGACAAGACCACTAGTGACGTCATTTGTTCTCTGCAATTTAGACGCGTGTGTCTAAAGGACGCCAAACACTGGTTCTGTGTTCGTTGCAATATCACAGTACGTGCATCAAAAACATCTGGGTCGCCACAGTCCTTCTCTCTTAGTCGTTGTATGCATTGATAGGGTTATATGCAGCTAATGTAGTGACGGTGATGTGAATGTATCGGTCGTTATCACCAAAACACGAATGCTCTTCCCACGACTATTAATAAACCCACTACGAGCAGTGGCATGATAATGCTAGACATTGCCTTACATATCTTAAAACTTGGAATTCGGTTTTTGACCTAGGGTGCCGATTATTGAATGTCCGGTCGATAACAGAATAATACCAGAGGCGTCTAAGTTAGTTTAGATTATGTTATTGAATAGAACTAGGAAATGAAGCCAACCATTCTTGTCAGTTCAATTCCTTATTTCATGCAAGGTTTAGTTTCCATTTCTGGTCGCTCCCGCCCATCAGCCTCGATCTGAATTGAATCAGCTGCTTTCTATTGCACGTGGTTTTCGTTAATGAAAACAGAGCAGACGAGCAACTGTTGTCAAACAATTCTACTTGTCAATGTTTGCCACATTCTTTCAATAGCCTATATTATCGCTCAAATTTTTGATCCCTCTACAATATAAATGCACCACAATTCTGTCAACGTCGACATACTCGTCTTCACCCCAGTCCCCGTATGCGATCTGAGAACAGTCCCAACTGTGAATGACAAAGAAAGAATAATTCGTTTCATATTTATTGAACTAAACATACTCCTACAATGATACAAGCAACTTAACTGGTAGTAAAGAGCGACCTGGCTAAGCGCGCACATATCACTGCAAAGATACAGAAGGGGACGACTGTTTTGCAAATCATATCCAAACAACTGTTAATATCCAGCATCACAGTGGATAAAGATTTCAGGCATTGGTTCAATGACTACACATGCTTTGCAAGCCGGTCTAGCAGCATCACTATCCTGAAAGCAATGGTCAATTCCGCAATGCACATCACTATCCTGAATACATCACTTCTTTGCAAGCCGCCTGAATACATCACTTCACGTCAATTCCGCCGCCAGATCTAGCAGCATCACTATCCTGAATACATCACTTCACGTCAATTCCGCCAGATCTAGCAGCATCACTAGAATACATCACTTCACGTCAATTCCGCCAGATCTAGCAGCATCACTATCCTGAATACATCACTTCACGTCAATTCCGCCAGATCTAGCAGCATCACTATCCTGAATACATCACTTCACGTCAATTCCGCCAGATCTAGCAGCATCACTATCCTGAATACATCACTTCACGTCAATTCCGCCAGATCTAGCAGCATCACTATCCTGAATACATCACTTCACGTCAATTCCGCCAGATCCTTCGAAATAAATTATGTACATAGTATATATTCACCCGATAAAAATGTCTGCACACAATCGCTTATGTCATGGTCAAACCTACCATTCACTTAAAATTGACTTTCCATTTGCATTGAGAAACACAAGAAGAAGGTGGGTTCTACATCAATGTACACACTTCTTGTTCTGCCTAATATTCGAATCACAAGTGTCAATACAGACTCTCCTCCATAACCATTAGAACTCTTTCCATCACTTCATTAACATGTGCTATATAAACAGGGGTTCAAGCTTCCGAGCCAAACAAAATCCTACAGGTAATGAAACATGGGGCTTTAATTATACCACTCATCTTCACCATCCATACCAGATACTATATGACTTTGCTAAGCATGTATAATACTCATAATTGACATTCATCACTTATGACAAGCTTAGTCAATACATACACGGGAATTAACATGGTAACAATGTTGTATATTTCAACAAATATACCACCATGGCTCATGTAATGAAGCTTCCTTAAACGACATATTAGCTGACATCACCCACAATGCACTCAAGCAGAATTTTCTCACTGATACTTTCATGATGACCCTAGGTCACCACAGCGATGGCTATGTCACCCACTTTATGAATTTATCACTTTATCATACACACGCTAGTAATATTGCCCGTGTATTAAGTAAACCAGACCGATGTTATACTGGCTAATTGGTGTGATTAGCGGGTACTGATATAGCTAACTGCTTTTGACAGAACAGGCATTTAACTGCTGTTGTAGAGCTTGAAAGTCGTCGATTGATGGGGATGGGGAATGTTTGATTAGCTTGTAGCAGGCTTTGCAGACAGGGACGGGTCGTTTAGAGAGGTGTCCGGCCAGCGGAATGTAGCGGTCGATACAACGTGTACAGTAGATGTTACCACATCTCCAACAGAAATTCTGCAACAGAAAACATAACTAGGTCGAGATTGCCAGAAGCAACACACAAACTTCCTGGCATCATGTAGGGTAGGCGTAGACATTATCTGTACACCAATGTTACACATGAACATTCACCTTCTTGGTATGCTGCTCAAACGGCATGCCGCAGCCACAGCTCTTCACATTCCTCAGCGACTTCCATTCTGTGGCCACAGACATCAACTCAGAGAGTACTTGCTCTATATGTAGACATGCCACATCGTCTGACCCGTTGACTACATTATCGTCCAGCATGGATTTAGACATGAGTGAAGAGGTGCCGTCATCAAAGCCGCTCTCCGTATCACTCTCTGTGCGGCTCCGAGGACTCCCTCTGTGATCTGACTGTTCCGCTTCCGGGTTCAGAAAGGCCGCGTCTCCATTCTGGATGGCCGCTGATGGGGATGGACTAGATTTGGGCGTAGACAGGAGGTGAGCTCGGAAGTCCATAGACTCAGATGCGCTGATATTGGCCAAGGCATGTTGTAGACCACCTTCACCGTGACCCAGTAGTTGGCACAGCTGAGACACACGCTATGAACACAGAAACACGAGTAATGGAAGAACATTAGCCACGGCACGGTACCAATCATCACCACACAGGTATTCATGTCGCCCGTGGTACCAATCATCACCACACAGGTATTCATGTCGCCCGTGGTACCATCATCACCACACAGGAATGTCGCCCGTGGTAACAATCATCACCACACAGGTATTCATGTTGCCCGTGGTACCAATCATCACCACACAGGTATTCATGTCGCCCGTGGTACCAATCATCACCACACAGGTATTCATGTCGCCCGTGGTACCAATCATCACCACACAGGTATTCATGTCGCCCGTTGTACCTTTTCTATGAGGTGATGATGGTCCTCGATGGAACTCGTGTGATCTCGGAGTTGAGACACGACATCAATGACGTTCTCGCGAGGATGGACACCGCTCTCAAAGCGACAGTAGAGTCCCCGCCAAAACCTGACCACAAGCAAACCTAATTGGATAGCTATACAATACAGTTACATAATCCACAAGGTGATGACAATTGTGTGTTGATAACAATGCGCAAGTAGAAAGCGCTTCTCGGTGAAACAACCGGATGTCATGAAATAGATACCTCCATAAAGCCACCACGTCGCCATAATGTAACAAACATGACATGAATTCACTGAACAAAGTAGCTCTGTAGAAGGTGATGTCTGACCTGAGGCTCTGCGGGTTCGTGACGGGGATCAGTGTAGGTTGTTTAAGCTCCATCTCTTTGCGGTAGAAGGGGTTCGTGAAATCACTGGTGTATTTCTTCATGTGGCCCCACAATGAGAATGTCCGCTCTCGCAACCTAACAATTCACCCGACATATGAAGATAAATCTATAAATAAACCAGCGGACGCCCCAAGGATGACTTCAGACTGCACGTCGTTTGATGATACATCACACTACCACTTCTCCAGTCATCGCCTTACCAAGTCACTTTCGAAACATTTTTCTGTTGCTTACCCGAAATTCTTGTCACTCATTAATACATCGGAAATTCTATTATTAGAACTTTTTCCCTGATCAGAATTGTCCATTAACATGCTTTAGAATCCCCCCTCGAGGCACAGCAAGTCATGAATCCTTTATTAACACCCAATAGTCCGTCAACTCATTGCAACCAACAAAGCATTCATAAACACAATGGTAAACCATGACGTCATACCTCAAGTCAATGCGGTCCTTCTCGCAGTTACCAATGAACGAGCCGAACTGACAGGAGAACAGGTGGTCGTGTAGAGTGAGCAGGTAGCGCTCATTGAACTGGAAACATGTAGGGAACTGAAACATCAGCTGGTAGACGGAGTCCAGGAACTGGGTAAACACCGGCGACGTCTCCTTGGCGTCCACCGTGCCGATGAAGCCACAACGGTCAGTGAACTTGTGGCCAAAGGACAACCACTCTTTCTTTCTCAATTAGTGTCTGCAAAAAAGCACAACAAATATCACATGTGCGTCTGTGCGATTTGATTTCGCCGTCAATATTCGCGAAAGATCGGCAACAAGTAATGGTTCACCTGGAAACCGTCAATGGTTCTGTAGTAGGGGTCTAACATGAGGGAGGCGAGGGAACACGTCTGTGCGGTCCGGTCCCAGCCATCCGAACAGTGGACGATTACGCTGGTTCCCTGAGATATCGCCTACATACACATGGTTACAGCTAGATGGGGGGGATTCCAATCATATTACCAAATGAACAACAAAACAGATGAATTATAGATGTGCTGTTTACAGTAGCAATGAAGACGGATGTGTCGATAATGGCCTTGATGTGCTTCAGCCAGCTGCTGTTCTCTAGGCTCGACAGGAAGGCAGACATGGATGGGTTCTTCAGTTCATTCACTGTACAGTCAGGCATAACACCCTCACAATGATTGTAAACAAACACCATCGTGGCACTTATGACACAATAATATTACACATATCTGCAAATGGAGCATTTATAAAGGATTTTGTGTATAACCCCTACATATTCGTCAAAGCACAAAATGGGTCGATATATCACGGCGTAACGGGACATTTCCATATGCTGTCATACAGGAGGTATACGTACACTCCATGATCTTCTGTAGGCTGGCTCTCATCACGTGGATATTCTCTATACCCACAAATTGGAATTTGATATTCGAGTAGAAGTTTTCATTCTCGTAGCCTTTTCCGGCAGCTCGATTGGCCATAGCATTGATCTGAAAACATGAACCATATTTACATTCCAAAGTATTCATACAGGCATGCACTCACCTGTCACCTGATATCTTTAGATATCCTTTTTACCTTCGGTCTTGTATCCACAACGAACATGTACTCCGAGCTGGGGTTCGCTTTGCGTATCGCTTGCAGCATAGCTTCATCCTCAACACAACGGGCACTAAAGCCGGCCAGCGGCTGACTGCACCGGCATATGGCCGCCTGAAAGGCAACAAAATAGCATAAGAAAATCCGCCTAAATTATATTACGGTTATGACGTCATCTCCAACAAACTAATCAGGTTGATTAGATAAGGTGCATATAATAACGGGACTTTCTGTTGGTATGCTCATCATCCGCCATGTTATAGCATTACCTGATTATCTCTGTGTAGGTAGGATAGGGCTGGAAGCCGGCCTTTGGAGCGGAACTTGGCACTGCCCATGAGGACGTGTGTGGAGGCCGTGTTAGGAGTGAAGATACAACGCGGGTACGTATCACACACCTACACACACACATAGGTCATCAGCAGAGCATCGTGAAGAAACCCAAACAGCACAGCCAGTGTTACAGCGAACACATGAATATAACATAGCGCAACTCAAAATGGCACAGCAAAACCACTCACTACCAAGCTACACGCATGACCTTTTGGCACTAAGAGTAGATTCATTCCAAACATTACGATGAATTCCATATATCCATCATCAAGCACTGGCTCTTTTAAACAAATGTATAGAGCAACAGACAAAAATGTAATTAGCAGTAACGTCAGCATCACCGTTAGCGCAAGATGAATGATGATACCTCGTAGTCTTTGTTGATGTTGCTAAGCGACCAGTTCTCGTTGGGGACACCCATACGAAGGAACTCGGACTGCACATCAAAGAAGTCCCAGCCGTAGGAGCGATCTGGAAAGTCTGGTGGGGTGTAGTGGAATGCATAGAGGTCCTGTAGCTCGGCTGAACAACGAGAACACACCAAAAGGATGCAATACATTACAGATCAGCAGGGAGCATAAAGTGCGCATGCCTGCATTTAGCAGCCGCACACATTCATCTGCAGCTTACTTGCATAGAATAATTCAAAGATAAACAACCGCAACTACATTACCTGTCGATTGTACAAAACCTGTCAATGATAAGTTTGATTTCATGGGGGTTGTAGGACTACAATAAGGCATGCGTTAAGAGCCCGGACATAGCACCAGTAGTACAATATGAGTCGACACTGCATCGGTCCTCAATTTAGACACAAGATTCTGATGTTTTTTAAATTATGAGTTAGTTAATGTCAGAATAGACAGGGTTCAATTGGTGTAGTTTAGTGAGCATTGGGTGACATACACGGCCATGGTTCAATTGGTGTAGTTTAGTGAGCATTGGGTGACATACACGGCCAGGGTTCAATTGGTGAAGTTTAGTGAGCATTGGGTGACTTACACGGCTGAGAGAGCTTGAGCAGGGACATGTAGATGTCATGGCAGTCTCGTTCTCGTGGAATGACAAACGTGACGGTGAGGAAGTTCTTGCATCTCAGCGTTATCGGGGAGCCTGTAGTTGTCAGTGCCAGCTTCTCTACGCTGCCGATATGCATGTGTGACACCTACACACACAATATAACAGATATAACATAGTTTAAAGCTACACCTTGATACAAAAATGAGCGTTTACGAAAACAGTAATTCAAGGTAACTACGGAGGACGGCTGCATTAATTCGCGACTGCCTAGCGCTGTTTTCTACCTAAGCGCCGCTGTTCAAAACAATATACCTATAGGACAGATGTTGACCCATACTTAACCGAAATTATCATTAGTTTATCATGCGCAATAGTAAAATGAGAAATATGGTAAAACAGTATATATTTCAGAAAACACAAATTCTTACATTACAGATGCAACATGTACTTTTCATGCATGATTCCTTCGATGGCCGAGGTCGTCTGGTGCTTGTTCCATTAAGAAAGGCATCGATTGGAACAAATCAATAAACTCGCAGTTGCAAGAAAAGACAGCTTGCTCCGCGGGCCGCACGTTTACTCAGACAATAATGTAATTTGTGGACTGTGCCAGGAAGAGACGATCCGTCAGAGCAGCAAATTACTGTCTCCCGGCGTAACGTGGATCATCTGATCAGACGCAAGAGATCTAATCGGCAAATTAGTTACATCTAATGCTGACTTAACAATGATATACTAGTCATTTCAGCCCGTTACAGGGTCCAACATGTCGCCAATTTCATAGGAATTGCTCAATAATGTAATAAGGTGGGGCAATTGACGGAGGATCTGAGGTCCTATTACGACCAAGAGCGGAAGGAGTCTTCTAACCAACTCTTACGTGAATCAGCCATCGTTGTCATCGTCAATTCGTCAGTATTACTTTGTTACTTCAGACTCATGATCTTAAACAGTACGCTCAATCCTCGGCACTTCAGATGATGGGGTGTTTCTTCAAAGAACCCGTTATATGTTAAATACAGCATAGAAGCAGACATCCTAAAGAGTTCATGGATGAAGAGAGGCAACACGACCGTCTGGCACACGTCGATGAACTAATCGCGGTGTAGGCCAGAGAGGCATTGGTCACAGAACGCACACAACACAGGTTATCAATGTATGGTTTAATATCTCATCGGTTCTCAGACACTGAAGTGTCCCGTGGTAAGCACTGTCTGCTAACGAGAAAGCGACAGACAAAGAAGGCGCTAGGTCTCATTGTACGCCCGTCATATGTGGCTCTGGTGTTAGTGATATGTGGCTCTGATGTTAGTGATATGTGGCTCTGATGTTAGTGATATGTGGCTCTGATGTTAGTGGTATGTGGCTCTGATGTTAGTGATATGTGGCTCTGATGTTAGTGGTATGTGGCTCTGATGTTAGTGATATGTGGCTCTGATGTTAGTGATATGTGGCTCTGATGTTAGTGTTAGTGGTGTTATGTGGCTCTGATGTTAGTGTTAGTGATATGTTAGGCTCTGATGTTAGTGATATGTGGCTCTGATGTTAGTGATATGTGGCTCTGCTGTTAGTGATATGTAGCTCTGATGTTAGTGATATGTGGCTCTGATGTTAGTGGCATGTGGCTCTGATGTTAGTGATATGTGGCTCTGATGTTAGTGGTATGTGGCTCTGATGTTAGTGATATAGTGATGTTATGATATGGGCTCTGATGTTAGTGGTATGTGGCTCTGATGTTAGTGATATGTGGCTCTGATGTTAGTGGTATGTGGCTCTGATGTTTAGTGGCCAGCTCATGGCAATCGCCAGTGATTGTAGCTGGATTGAACCAAGAGACAATACTAAACGCTAACACATTCCGACATTCCCAAACGAGACACAGATGTATAAATCAGGACGAAACATTTACGTACGGGTTCTGCTAACAAGCCGGTTTCTGACACGGCCCGTCTGGGTCAATGGAAACACTGGGACTAGATTAACTAGCTTGGCCCTAACCAACATTGAACTAGGAGGTGTTTCTGATGCTCACTTCTTGCTTAGCGAACAACCTCATTTAGAATTAGATTACATAATAAGCCTGAATGATCATTCATATGTATTGCACTACTGAGTAGATATTACAAAGCAATATCCGGGCCAGACACGCTGTGTTAATCCCCTACCATCGACGTCACACACGTTTCATGCATCACCCTCACTCCTAACAGCTGCTCCTGTCCCTTTTATAGCTCGGCACAGCCCTCATAACACCCTTATCATCCCTAACAACGTACGACCTGCGCTGAAGAACGCGTACGGGGGTTCCACAGAATAGCATGTAATGATTCCATTGACGTCATATCAAACCTGATGTGGGTTTTTGTGTATCAAGGATTCATTTGAAATATACACTGTAAATGAGGGATCGGGTGAGTACAGCTCAGAAAGGTTATGAGGGATTTGAAAGAATCTTGTACATCTGATGTATCATGGAGCCCGTCGTTAAAGATTCCACATGGCTGCGATATCAAGCAGTATTCAATGAGCCGATTGAGTGCGCTCCACCTAGCGACAGACCGACAGACCTAGCGGGGACCGAGGTGCTAGTTCGCTTTTCAATTACATGTGCTTCGAGCTGATATATATTAGGTAAAAATGTCAGTGAGGTCCATTTATTTCACCAGACACGTCATCTCCTGCTTCAAATATACCCTTGAGTGACTGATCGTTGGTGAATACATCGCTTTCATTAAATTGTACATAATAACAACGCACGTACGCAAACAACGAGAGAGCAGGCGTCGCCTGATAGCATCCATTGCGAATAAACCCGGAACCACAATTCTGGATGGACCCACAACCTCCCTCAAAACGGGATGGACCCACAACCTCCCTCAAAACGGGATAAACCTACAACCTCCCTCAAAACGGGATGGACCCACAACCTCCCTCAAAACGGGATAAACCTACAACCTCAAAACGGGATAAACCTACAACCTCCCTCAGATAAACCTACAACCTCCCTCAAAACGAGATAAACCTACAACCTCCCTCAAAACGGGATGGACCCACAACCTCCCTCAAAACGGGATAAACCTACAACCTCAAAACGGGATAAACCTACAACCTCAAAACGGGATAAACCTACAACCTCCCTCAAAACGGGATAAACCTACAACCTCCCTCAAAACGGGATAAACCTACAACCTCCCCCAAAACGGGATGGACCTACAACCTCAAAACGGGATGAGCCCACAACCTCAAAACGGGATGAAAACAGAACCACAATATTGGATGTAACCAGGACCACAATACTTCCTGGATTACATGATTATGACTGACTAGAAAGGAATTTCAACAGCGGGTTATTATGAACACGAGATATTTCGATGTCGATATGCGGGTGATCGAAAACCGCAGGGGTTGTGGCGAGTCAAAGTCATGCAGAGAATATATGCATATTCATGAGGAATGTTGAGCAAGACATCGACGCGGGCCGACCCAGTGTATATCTGGGTACTTCTGTATTCAGAATATGGCGGATTCGGTTGTCGCGTTACCCTGGTTTATATAGTGAAGTCAGGGGTGAAGAGAGAGGGCAAGAGTCTGGGGTGGAGAGAGGTGGTAGGCCTTGACGATACCAGATTCCGATGATACACGCATGAGGGTGATGCATAGAATCATGTTGGACCACGTGCTCTTTGCATATACATTGGGTTGGTCAGCTATTGTAAACAAGGTTGGGCAAGCTACAGGTGCCCGCCGAACAGGCAAGGTAAGCTACTGTATCAACGGCTATCACTAAAGCCTCAGCGGTGAACGCTATCTGGTGAGTGTCTACTTATTAAAAAGACGTTGCGAATGATAATTTGATCAGCAGAGTACGTGTTTTGGATGGAAATGTTACTGCTAGTGCGTGTGGCAGTGACTGACTGTGTGGATGCTTGAATCAGTGGGTCCATGTTGCTCTGTAAGGTGCTAACGATGGCGTACGCATGTGTGGGAACCGATCTATTCCTGTGTGCATAAATCAATACATCTTTATAAAACGCCGAATTTC
This sequence comes from Urechis unicinctus, assembly GCA_034190875.2. Taxonomy (NCBI): domain Eukaryota; kingdom Metazoa; phylum Annelida; class Polychaeta; order Xenopneusta; family Urechidae; genus Urechis; species Urechis unicinctus. Next base: position 2,371,573 of record CM067353.1, on the reverse strand, counting down.
TGACAACAAATACAATGACTACCATGTTTTTCAGTTTATCGACTGCCAGTTGGTCTTGTATCAAAGCATCGACCTCGAGCAACGACAGATAGCTTAGTACCCAAACAACTGTCACTTGATAACCACACAACGGAAGCAAGCCAGTCTGGTACCAAAGCATCGTCAGCGAGCCAGTCTGGTACCAAAGCATCGTCAGCGAGCCAGTCTGGTACCAAAGCATCGTCAGCGAGCCAGTCTGGTACCAAAGCATCGTCAGCGAGCCAGTCTGGTACCAAAGCATCGTCAGCGAGCCAGTCTGGTACCAAAGCATCGTCAGCTTAATGAGTCAGATACCAAAGCAGGATGGAACACGAGGCCCCGTTTGCCGTTGTGAATAACTACCAAGGGGACCTGCCAATCTATGTGTACGTGTGTTCATCAGGAGGAAGCCACTACAACAAACAGATCCGTCAGTTCACGGTCTGCCCCACAGGATCCTCGGCCAAAATCCCCTACCCATCAGAGTACACGACTGCCGTGAAAAACGCCAATTTGAACACAGTTATGTACAGAATAAGTGATTTTGAAAACAAATCTGCTTCCAGCTTTACACTGAATTATGACCCACAGCCACAACCGGCGTTTTGTGTATATAAAACATCGTTTCAAGGAGACACGAGCAGCGATCTCAAAGCAGGATATAAGCGATCGAAGGTGTGTGTAAGAGGCGCCGAGGACGTGGTGTTCTACCGGGATGAGGTCTTCACGTACGGCGGCACAATGGCGGTCACGCTGGCTGAACTCTGGGAAGGTGATCCTAACGACGTGCATAATACCGACCGTATCATTATCTGGATCACGCTGAGATACCAAAAATCCTATCTAAATAGCTCCAGCCGTGGCAGCGAGCCATTCTGTCCGGAAATCCCGCAGTTCATCCTCATCATGGATCACAGACTGCACACCGGACGAAACATTCCTACGCCAGATATACAACACAGTATGTCCCCGTACAACCGCTGTGCCAATCTCGACTTGAAAAACAAGCTGCGCCACCTGATGGTAATCGACATGGAAATAATTAACCCGCTCAACTCGGGACTGCGTATCCTTGACAACAAGCAGACGGTGACGGGGAAGCTGACACAGCTCACAAAAGATCAGCGCCTCTACATCCAGTGGACACAGATCCACACGGACCAGCCTCTCCTCACCAAAACCTCCTTCCAGATTTATCAAACATCGGCCAAACAATCCGAGCCTTTATGCTATCTTTTCGTGGAAGCAACCTGGGACGTGGCAGACTTCAGCCCCCGTGTTCAGTATTCATTCAATTCTATAAATGACGCAGGCAATGCAACAAAAAGGATTAAAACTGACAAGGGGAAATCGTTGGAAATGCACATACCGATAAATAAAACCACTGGGTTACGCAGGCATGTAATAGTGGCTGCGCTGGCTTGGGGCTGACAGCGGACGATGATACCGCGATCGCACACACGCACTCGCCGCATGGAGGTGGCCAAGCTCAAGGCGCGCATATTAAGCTAAGGTTATGCAATCTATTGGTCACCATACTCAGGACAGCTCTGAGCATCTATTAATCGTATCCATTTGGTGACTTACGGCGTAGCAGTCCCAGATAGGTTGATCATACCGCACGGCATAGGGCTATACCATAGACAGCAACTGTTCTCTACACACCGAGTGGTCAATAATGTATTATCTGTATTAAGCTACGCACATGAAATGAGCGAATAAAGCGGCCTCTCGGTTGCAGGAATTGGTCTCCTTTGATAATGAGCGGGTTACGAGTGATGAGAGTGAGAGAAGCGCAGTCTTACCCATGTTTCCTTCTTGCCATCAGGATCAACAAAGATGAGATGTGTTGTGGTTAAGTAGAGCGTGCCCACGGACGGCTTGCGGCTGAATTTGTCTAACAGGCGCACACTGTCCACCTGGTACACATCAACACATGGCATCATATTAACGTTCTCACAAAGCATCTTTACACTTTAATACTGCAATAGTAATAACAAAGAGCTTAGAGCTATGCTAAGAGGGTTCACTCCTAATATAGTATGTTAACACGTCACTAGAGCGCTCTGTTTGCTATACCGTCTATCGTAAAACCACGCGGAAAATTGGAGGCGCGGTCGCCTCGACCAATTAGATGTATCCATTACTTCAATATAAACAAGTCTCATGTGCTTTAGTTGATTTTATGGTAGCGCCACATAGCGGTGGGCGTGGTGGTAATGCTCATCGCATTAGCCAATCAGAGTGAGCCTCTTAGTGCAGCTGTAGGCACTTTGGTAATAATGCCTAACCAGGCAACCTGATCACCACATGTCATCATTTAACGTTCACAGAAAGCATCTTTGGAATGCATTAGCCACAATGCTGAAACCTACTAGTCTGCTTCACACGAGCACATACCATTACACTAACACTAACACTAAACACCTCGACATCATTGTACTTAATAGTCGACGATGATTAATATTCGATAATAATAAGTTGTTGTTAATGCTCAATAGTCCATAATGTAAATACTCCATAATGCTAAATAATCAATAATGTTAAATAGTCGATTGTGCTAACTGTTAATAATGTTAAATAGTCGATTGTGCTAAAAAGAAGACAATGCTAAATAGTCGATAATGCTCAATAACCGACAATGCTGAATTGTCGATAGTGCTTGACAATCGTCAATGCTAAATAGTTGACGATGAGAAATAGTCGATAAAGCTACCTTATTCATCGATGCCCCATAACAGAGCTATCCTTACAGAAGATATGTCACCATTCGCCTTCAAAATGGCGTCATCAGTCATCATGCAACTGATGCGGACAAACAAAAGTATAGCTTTAGATTTGGGATTTCGCATATGTTTATGTAGACTGAATAATGCATTTGTTACATGCATGGTTAATAAACATTAGTTACTAAACTTTCACTCAGGCAGAAGACATCCGGGCAGCAGGGTTCAAGCAACAGATGCAAATGATGGCACCTTAACTTCGATCCCATCAGATATTTTAAACTATGCAACGTACATAAATTTAGAAAAACGTAAAACTGTTATCAGCTCGCTTTAAATTACCAAACACCGCTGGGGTTCGAAAATGCTCCTTGGTAGACGATATCATCCTTGAAGCCATATATGTAATATCTGTCAACACGTAGGGCCCTAGACAAACAGGTGCATATCAGCTTTTATGAGGCAAGTAAGCTGCTGAGTGCATGTCATATTGCTGCCAGGATATCTCTAATAGTGTTTCCCCGGGACATATGATGGGGAGAGCAAGTAAACAATGGAGATAGATTGCTCGAGGACAGGAGACAGATTGCTGGAGGTCAGGGCAAGATGCGCTGTGCATAGACGGGATTTAACCTATATATGGCACGCAGTAGACGCTACAATATATACGAAACTGAAAACGGGCAGAGTTTGAGCGATAATACAAGAAAATGGTAGAGTTGCGCATGCGTAGTTACTGTTCCAGATCGCTATTCAATTGAACATTTTCGTTAACAAAGTTCGGAGGCTGTTTTAATGCGCCTTTATCGATTAATCATCGATGATTTGGAGTTCCCAATAACATGAACGGATTGTAAACGAGCCATTTTAGCAACACAAATGGAAGCAAAATAAAAACTGCACTCAACAGCCGAAACATGCATCTTTAAGTTCGAAACGTTTCTTGCCCTTATACCGGTCGACATTCCATTATCCATGAAAGTTCCCAAGTTGCGTGGCTGCTGTCCCTCTGAGAGCAATGTATTGCCTAAATACAACCAAGCTCTCTGTCCGCCATGTTTCACTGCCAGACATTAGTCAGCAATATAAATTAGCAAAAACTACATTCGCAGATATTATATTGTCAGAAGAAAAAGGTATAACCCCTGAGACAGAGCAGTATGAAGAAAGCCAATCCCACACCTCATCAGTGCAAGTGGCTTAGAAAGCACACAGTCTTTTCACCGGATCTGCCGGCAAAAACGTGTACCATGCACGTAAACCTCCCTCAATCAAATTATCGCTTACAAGCTGATTGAATCACAAAAATGGCACTTAGTCCAACAGGAGTAGTTGATGTCCTGGTTGACCTAACTGAACTTGCGCCAGATAAAATACACGTCCTTAAGGGATTTGCAGGCCTCTGAACATTATTTTTACAGTGGAGTGATGAGAAAATGCGTACCGATGCTTGGTGGGGGGAGTTAAAATAACCCTCAGCCTTAAGGACAACAAGAAGATGCGTGTCGCAGCGAACAGACCAATATAAATATAACACTCTACTAATGCAAGCTTCCGGTCGGGAGGCAGATTAAATAGCAATTTATGATCTTAAAGTATTATAATAAATATACAAATCATATCGACAATAAAAACTATACTGAATAGCAACTGCAGCCATAACAAACACAATGACAATTACCCAACCCCACTACTACGCTCTGTTCCTAAACCACCAGTCAGTATTCAATGTTGTACACGCAGTCCCAATGTTGTACACCACAGTCGTGATTCAGTCAGCTTATCGCATGAGAAGCGATGAATGACCCCACATCGATTGATCAAGTCACCACAATGGCGACGTCAAATGGCTAACAAGCGAAATATTACATGAAACCCCAACACATACACAAAGCCACGCCAAGCAACGTCAAGAGGAACCAACAATGCTGTGAGAAATCACGCCTACGCAGGTAGTATTCATAGCCACAATAAGTGTCTCTAAACAAATCAAGAACACATGGGACGCGATATTTAGGTAGGTGTTGAACACTAATTGGACCCCTATGATCTGATGTGTCGCGTGAGATAGCTCATCTGCCCCGCTGTATAGAGGACAGCCAGCACTACGACATCATTGTTGTCTGGGGAATGTGGGGTGGTTTATGGAACAACGCCGAGACCTGATAAATGATATATATCTTCCATGGGTCCATAACACTGTTTTAACCAGCACTACCTTATATAATAACTAGGAACAGGGCAAATAAATTATGCGATTATATGCGGATGTCAGGCCCGGACAGATGAAACACCTGCGGATATCAGGCTGGGACAGATGAAACACCTGCGGATATCAGGCCGGAACAGATGAAACACCTGCGGATATCAGGCCGGGACAGATGAAACACCTGCGGATATCAGGCCGGGACAGATGAAACACCTGCGGAGATTATATGCGGATATCAGGCCGGGACAGATGAAACACCTGCGGAGATTATATGCGGATATCAGGCCGGGACAGATGAAACACCTGCGGAGATTAATTCTGAGTGACGAAATCAGCTTAATACGTTGCAACAAAACAATAATAAACCACATTCACGAGTTAGTTCCTCCCAACACGTGCAAGTGGGTAAATATGGATATTGTTTAAACCAACAACAGGAATGTTTATATCTACAGCAGTAGGGTCGCCAACAAACAAAAAACATTTCTAAAGGTTACGAATGAAAATGGAAAAGGGGAAACCCAAGTGTAACATTAAATTATCCCGGCAGCGAGACAACTGTGTTATAATATTAATAATGCTTAACCTTCCAACCTGGCCCAAAAGAACGATCCCATTAACACAGACAGAAAACATCCTGAAACCATAGCACTAAATCGTCTACGATGCCAAAGCGTCCACCACGTTATGAAGTCGATAATGTTAATTAGCTGATAATTCGTCAGTTAAACCATGTACCATGCAGGAACACCTCAGCTTGAGGCAGCATCGTTTACAGGTTGATTCAATTACCACAATTGCACTTAAGCCAGAGTAATCGATGACCGACGACCTCGTTGAACTCGCGCCTCATAAAATACACGGACTTCGTAAAATTTAACGCCGGGCTTTGTACATTATCAGTGCGGTTGAATCAAGACAAGCTAAATCAAAGCACTGAAAGTGATGGTGGACGGTGCCGTCATCCCGCGCTGCGCAGATATATATTCGATGTTTTGAATTTGTAGATATATCTTTTTGCACACGTCCTTTAAAAAAAAGCATACACACGCATTTTCTTTTTGTTTTGGTAACACGCACATAAAGTTTTCAAAAGGGAATCTTTTATTTAGTACAGTTTTTCCTCTAGCGACCATATCTATTTCCTGTTAAGTAATTTGGTTTGTAGAGATTGTAACCATTCAAGCGGAACAGCGGTTTGCGCATGAATACTTTATCATATTTAGCCTGTATCATCGAGCAGCATTTATCAAAATATGCTAAATTGGTGAATTTTTACTACATTTTATCATATTAATTGGAATTTTGGAAGGGTATTCAATTTGCCATGTGCATTTAAGTATTGAAAACTGCACTATTTTCTTCATTGCAGAAAGCTGTATGGCTGTAGTTTGGTTTGTAGATTTGAAATCAGTTGTGCATACTTAGGACAGTGCCCCTTGGGGTGCACCGACCAAAAATGACAAGTCGTGCAAACCAACATAAAGGATGTCTGTTTCGTACATCAGTGGTCGTCCTGAAAGCACCGCCCACGACAACAAGCAGACAGGATGGTGGTATCGACCCGGCCACGCCATCATATACTGGCAAGTGGAAGCCAAAGGAACCGTTCACGGCGTTAGGTTGATGATATTGACGGAACTGATAGACGCTAAATCTTCCACCATGCTAAGAATTCGACCATGCTAAATAGTCGATAAGTCATGAACAAACGCGTGTAGTATGTACTAACACCCCACCTAGTGGCATTACCGTTACCAGGCCGATTCAATTACAAAAATGAGACTTAAGCCAGAGTAATCGATGTACCAGCCCACATCATTGAACTCCCGCCTCATAAAATAGACGGCCTGAGGGGAGTTTAATGGGGGGTTGTCTACATTATCTGTATGGTTGAATAATGAGAAAATGTGAACCAGTGTCAGTGGTTGGGGGGGGGGGGGGGGGGGGGTGCGACAACTGAAACATGATAAAACACCATACAATATTTTCGACAACGGGAAGTTAAGTAGCATAACGCCCAGACAGATCAATATAACACTGTAATAAATCAGGCCGCCTAAGGCAAGGCGGGATTTCCGTCAATTTACTCATTACAAGTTAGAGAAAGGTTGTTTCATGTCCTCAGCAAACACAATACTTAATCCCTGTTTCTGGATCACGACAAGGATAACATGAATCCACGAATCATCTGTCAGTATTCAATGCTGGACCCGCGATCCCTAGTCTGTCTTTATCCCCTCGACTGCTGGACCCGCGCTCCCAAGTCTGTCTTTATCCCCTCGACTTAACGTGTAAGAAGCAATGTATACTACCCCATTACCCCCGACCGATTGATCACGTGGACACAATGGCGACGTCATCCGGATAAAAAAGCGCCTTGCTGCATGGAACCCGAACACATACACAAAGCAACTCCAGGGCGGTTCTATGAAACAACGTCTTGAAGAAAATGTAGCCTGTTCCGTCAAATGCAAAACCAATCATAGAACAGCAGCCACGCTGGAATACACATCACGCAACAGTAGCGTCAATGTATTGCCATATGGGAGGGTGCCTTGGGTGGCTCTTGGCTTCCTGTGTGACCCCGTGACTCACGCCATTATCACGGACCAGTATTATTTAACGCGGGTATATAGAGCTATCAATAACAGATCGACACACTGCCAACGGGGCTCTAACTTGTCCAGTCCCCGAGGCCGATTCTTACGCACCACATGGCAATATACACTCAGGCTCATTGGCGGTAACAAACATCACTGGAGCGACGTGAGAATAGATCTGTCTCAAATGCAAGCACTCATAATGAATGACCAGCCTCCTGCGGTCATCAATTATCTATTTGTTAATAGACAAGGGAAGTCATTCATGACAAACCACTTAGCGTCCATCACCAGGTTACTGCAGAACCTGTCTGCTGTGGTGAATCTTTTGAGTGGCAACCCAACTCAAAAGTTAACTCTAAACATTGGGATAGGCCATGTTGTGTATCCTCACAATGCCCACGCGACGCCCCTGCCTCTTAACACCTCTGATCAACTTTGCCGGCTTTTATTGGCCATGCTTGACAGATGGCAACCAATGTTATCAGTAATCAGACCAAAGCAGTAGATAGTCTCAGTCACAACAACGTCTCCTGGAAACATTGAAGCAAAATGTCCAGTTGGAACAGCTCCCAGTGAGGGCATGATGATATTGAAGTAGATCCTGGACATTAGTTGGATGCCATAGATCTCAAATTCCGCCTCACAATGGTCATCTTTATCCTTTGGCTTTGTACCCAGAGCTGAATGCACTGCTGTATCAGTGTTGGTTTGTAAGAGGGAATGCTTTGAGGAATATGGGACATCAAGTCCTAAGAGCTCCGGTTAGCAGCGTTAACTACTCCCGGTCAGATGTCATGTCTCAGATTTAGTGGTATTACATCAATGTAGAACCACGTGAAATTACACCGCCTCACAAAAAGTCTTCTACGTAATATCTGTCAACACTGGCTTATCAGCTTTTACGAGACAAGTAAGCTGCAGTTAGCGTGTCATGTTGCCTCCGGGAACTCTTTAATGGTGGTTACCGGGACCTCCAATGGGGAGAGACATCAAATAAGCGGAGAAAGATGGTGCCATGACAAGGCTGTCAGCGCTATGTTTGAAAAGATGGTGCCATGACAAGGCTGTCAGCGCTATGTTTGTACAAAGATGGTGCGCAAGGCTAGCGCTTGTGTACACAAAGATGGTGCCATGACAAGGCTGTCAGCGCTATGTTTGTACAAAGATGGTGCCATGACAAGGCTGTCAGCGCTATGTTTGTACAAAGATGGTGCCATGACAAGGCTGTCAGCGCTATGTTTGTACAAAGATGGTGCCATGACAAGGCTGTCAGCGCTATGTTTGTACAAAGATGGTGCCATGACAAGGCTGCCAGCGCTATATCTGTACGCTACTGAACTGGTTAATCTTATATGTGAACATATGAAGATACATGTTAGTATGTTGTCATGCATTCCCGCCAAATCGTGACAATCGTTCGTCATTTCGTCCAGATGCTTCTTGTCCCTATCCCAGTCGACATTAACTTTCCATGACCATTGACGGGTTGTGCGGCTGTTGTCCCGTGGACGTCGGTGCATCACCTGAACAGACCAGAGCTCTCCATGGGATATCTTTCACTACCATACTGTCAGCAATATACCTTTGTGGTAACTACATTGGCATATTGTCAAAAGAACAAATGCGAAGTCCCCGAAGCAAAGTAATATAATTGGAAGCTATTCCCACACCTCATAATGCCCCGGTCGACCGCACTGAAAACACAGCCCTAGGGGAGTATCATTTGGGCTTTAGTACCTGTACAGTTGAGTAATGAGACATAGTCTAATAGGGTCGGGGAGAGGGGGGAGGGGAGAGGGGGTGGAGAAATGGGAGTTATATTACTGTATTATCACAAAACTAAACACACTCTCTGAAAAAGGAAAAGCATCCAGCATGGTGAAAAGGATTAGATCAATACAATACTGTACAAATGGGAGCTGGCTTACAGTGGCAGTTTTAAATAACAACTCATGAACCAAAAGTCACATGCATGTCAACAGTAAAAACAAAACCTAACTGCAACTGCACCCATCACAAACACGATGCCAAGTAACCTGCTACGCTACAGCACGCTATATTCCTAAAACCACCTGTCAGTATTCAATGCTGTACTCGCTTTACCAGGCCACTGTGTTAATTCGGTCGCCTTATCCCATAAGAAGCAATAAATGACCCCAGACCGATTGATCAAGTCACCGCCATGGCGCCGTCAACTGGCTTACAAAGCACCTTATTGCATGGATTCCCTGCACACACACAAAGCGACTCCGAGACAGTGGCATGAAACAACGTCTTGAGGAAAATGTAGCCTGTTCAGTCAAATGCTAAACCAAGTCACAGAACAGCAGACCCGCTGGAATACACATCACGCAACAGTAGCAGTCAATGTATTGCCATATGGGTGGGTCCCTTAGATACCTCTGGGCGTTCTGGGTGGCCGCGTGCCTTGCGCCATTATCACGGACCAGTATTATTCAACGCATTTATATAGAGTTATCAAAAACAGATCGAGACACTGCCTGTGGTGCTCTAACCCGCCCATTCCCACGAGGCCGATTCTTACGCGCCACATGGCAATATACACTCAGTGGCGGGAACAAACATCATTGCAACGACATGCCAATAGATTTGTCTCACATACCAGTCTTCATAATGAATAACAAATGAGCCCGCAGTCATCGGTAATTCATTAGTTAACAGACAATGGAAGTTATTACTGACACTGAACTTAGTCTTCATCACTAGGTTTCAGAGGGGCAATGACCCGACCTAAAACATAGGATGGGTCATTGTGTGTGTAGTAATCAAGTCTACGCGACTCGCAGGTGGGCACCCCTCACCTGCCCATCCCACTGTTGGCCGTGCTTTGCAGATGAAAGTCACTTTGTAACGTGCGAACGATCACATCCACGCTGATGGTGTATGCACAGAAGTGTCTACCATCTACCTGGGCCTACCACATACATTCTCAGCAAGAACGGGGAGTTGGTATGCTCATAAGCATTTCCCGGATGCAGTCATATCCACCCATTACAGTACACTGGGTTCCCTCACAAGATCTATAATAAGAATCAAAATCGACACAATGAAGCGAGTATATACTGTAGGAGAAGGTCAATCACAGAGAGCTATGTGTAATGGTAATCTGTCGGGTCGTACACGAATACACAGCCCCAGACAGACCCGAGTCATGGCTGAGTTCCCGGGGAGACGATCAGCGCATGGCTCTGTGCGGCCGGGCAGGCTGCCATGGCAGACGCCAAGCACCGCCTTGTGGATGCATTCTTGATCCCACACAGGATATGATTCAACATACAAATGATCCACAACGATGACCTGATTGGCACTAGCCTGTTAAGTATGTCTAATTTAGAGTGAACAAAAAGACACCTGTAACGTTTTCGGTTCACATGGGGGTAGCATAGTGTGTCCCCAATCTTCCTCGACAAACTGGCACAAATCAGGTGAAGAGATACATTATTACACTGCTCTCTCTCTCGTTCTCTCTCTATCCGCGCTCTCTCTCTCTCTCTCTCTCGTTCTCTCTCTCTCGTTCTCTCTCTCGCTCTCTCTCTCTCTCTCTCTCTCTCTCTCTCTCTCTCTCTCTCTCTCTCTCTCTCTCTCTCTCTCTCTCTCTCTCTCTCTCTCTCTCTCTCTCTCTCTCTCTCTCTCTCTCTCTCTCTCTCTCTCTCTCTCGCTCTGTGTCCCTCGGGTATTAATCGACTCGTCCTGTATAATGTCTCCTACAGCATCCATTATATTAACCAACTGGGCACCGCTTGGTCCGTGTGACAATCCCTGCTATCTACACCCACCACATCCTCTCCCACAGCTCCACCCATCACATCCTCTCCCACAGCTCCACCCATCACATCCTCGCCCACAGATCCACCCATCACATCCTCTCCCACAGCTCCACCCATCTCATCCTCTCCCACAGCTCCACGCCACACACACAGGGCGCTCTGACATCGTGAAGACAACTTTACCACAAGCCGCCAAGCTAACCTCCACGTGTCTCACTAGCTCCCTCTGGCGATCTATCTTCCTTTCGTTTGGCCGGGATATACCGTCTGGTGACACGCCACGCGACCAATACCGTCTGGTGACACGCCACGCCACCAATAGGACGCGTCTGTAACAGTAAGGTGTGCAGGCTAAATCTGGGAAGTGTCTGAGGTAAAGACCCACAGAGTGCATAAATCAAAACATCCACACGCACGAATCAGGCACGATAGATGCACCGCACCCCTGGCATGATAGACGCACACACCCCTGGCATGATAGACGCACCGCACCCCTGGCATGATAGACGCACCGCACCTCTGGCATGATAGACGCATCGCACCCCTGGCATGATAGACCCACCGCACCCCTGGCATGATAGACCCACCGCACCCCTGGCAAGCGGACTGGCTGCAATGAATCTAGATGGGCCATAAAGCAACACCCGGAGAGGATGCGGCCAAACCCTCCTTATGTCATAGGCTTATCTTTTTTTCATCCTATTCTTATCATCCTTATATCTATCTCAATCTTATCATCCTTATATCTATCTCAATCTTATCATCTTGAAATCATATCCTCATCAACCTGATACAATCTCCATACCATCAGTTCTTCGCGTGATCCACCTCGCCACCCAGTAACACTACGGCTGCTACGAGGATATGGGAAGAATGTCCGTGCTGTCACCGAGGCAATATCTCATCGTCAACTGTTACCACAAAAACACATCTCCATAAATCGATCAATGCAAGGACAGATAAGCCGCCATCACTTATCACAGCGGCCTATTGGCATACCACAGGCACTCGAATCGCGACATCTCCTTTGTCCGCAGCTTGCCGTGTGATAGAAATATTTATTATTAAGTGGTAAGACGAGCTTATTGGCACCCTCCGTTTCGAGCTCGGCGTCCGCCAGCTACCTTCACTTAGAGTGGAGGCCGTCTCATTGGGTCATGCAAGACTCGAGTACCAGTGATGTCTCCCGTTTCTAATTTCCTAGGTGATATTATTGCTCAAAACGAGTCAGTTTGTCTTCCGGGTACATTATTTATGATAAGCTATTGCAGCATTGGAATGGACCCGAAATCTGGAATATTTGGGAGACTCTCACAACTGCTTGGCCTCCGACCGATACTAAAATCTGTGTTTGAGTGAGTAGCGAAATTATTCCAAATAAATTATTTGTAAATACCCCTAATTGAGGTACTCTGAACAAGCGCGGGTTGAAACTTCATAATCCGCGCATGCGCAATGAGGGCAGGTGGAGTGTGACTGATTAAACACAAGCATGGCGCTTATTCAGCCGCTGTTTGTGCGTATTGCACGACTTGGCTTATTACATGCGTGTTTAGCCGCTAATTGACAGCCAAGTTCCACCACACAACCTCGCCTTATGGGGCGCCGGGGATCCAGACCCCTGGAATTACACATGGAGCTGGCGGTATATAAGGCCCACTAACAGGCACACACAAAGACTACAACACAGGAAGGGCTAAACTTAGCAAACCCAAACAGACCCGGGCACACAGACTGGTGGGTCGATAATCCGGCACGTTAATCAATGAATACAAATGAGACAGATCAGGCGGGCGAATTTGGGTTAATAGGAATACAGGTCCGGTCATTACGTCACATGGATGAGGAAATAAGGGCTAAGCTTCCTGGGTTGAATGCGAAATCAAACATCTCGCTGTAAATCCACGTTGTAGTAGGCGAGTAATGTTAGAGATGGGAGACGAAATGCGCTGAGGCAAGAGGGCGCACGAGCGGCCTCTCATCACACACGGATACAATGAGACGTTCTAACGTGAGTTAGCTTTAGGAAGCCGACGAAAAGCTAACATTGTCCAAAAGAAACAATGATACCCCTATCACGCGTGAATGACAATATGGTAGGAAAACGACGCCGAGTTTAACAGAACGATTTCACCCACAGGTGATGGCGATTGAGTAAACCTTTATCACCTAAGGGTGATGGCGATTGAATAAACCTTTATCATCCCACAAATGATAGCGATTGAGTAAACCTCTATCACCCACAGGTGATGGCGATTGAATAAACCTTTATCACCCACAAATGATAGCGATTGAGTAAACCTCTATCACCCACAAATGATAGCGATTGAGTAAACCTTTATCACCCACAAATGATAGCGATTGAGTAAACCTTTATCACCCCCAGATGATAGCGATTGAGTAAACCTCTATCACCCATAGGTGATGGCGATTGAGTAAACCTCTATCACCCCCAGATGATGGCGATTGAGTAAACCTCTATCACTCATAGGTGATGGCGATTGAGTAAACCTTTATCACCAACAAATGATAGCGATTGAGTAAGCCTCTATCACCAACAAATTATGGCAATTGAGTAAACCTCTATCACCCAAAGATGATGGCGATTGGGTAAACCTTTATCACCCATATCTGAAAGCGGGGGCGGCGAGTGGGAAAAATACGACAACATATGGATGACAGCTGGTGAACAGAACTTAATCACACGTCGTGGGTACCCACCCGTGAATCACCTCTCACCCAATACGTCCCCTCCCACACACACACACACACACACACACACACACACACACACACACACACACACACACACACACACACACACACACACACACACACACACACACACACGTATGTCACCCAGCCTCACCAGTTACCTGCCACACCCCGTTAGAATGCTTCTCCAGGTCCTGAAAGCGCGCCAAGTTTTTCAGTTTGTGTATACCATGACTGAGAATGACGGATCCGGACTGTACGGACGCCCGGATACGCTCCTCCACGGGCGCAACTACATCCTGTAAGCCTTGGAGCTTGTCTCCCGCCACTGATAACCACATGTCCCGCGTGCCCGGGTTGTAGGAGACCGTAGCCAGCCCCGCCGAGCCCCACTCGTCTTCCTCCTCCATAGACCGGCACGCTGCCGAGGGACTCGTCTTAATGGGTAGGGGCAAGGGGGCTTCCTTGTGACTCTGTACACCAGTGTTTATACCCATACCAGACGAGAAGGGGTTCTTGAATCCGTGTTTCGACCACAGTGACGCTACACTGAAGTTTACGGACGAGGCATGTTGCAGAGAAGATAAACTGGCGAGTTTATTGCCATCTATCCATCCCTGATGCGACTCCAGGTTGATGCTGTATATCAGCCCTGCTGTACACCGCTAGCATCGCCGTCATGAACGGCACCAGTCGCAATCTCGCACGGCAACAACTAGCAGATTCCGCACGATTTATTGCAAATACATCCGTGTAATTGCGGTCGACTTATCTGGCTGCACACCTCAAATGGGTCGTGGATATAGACACTTCCTGGCTAGCATACATCACACCAAGTGGCGGGGCTGAGCGGATGTCGATACAACACAGAGTCACATTGATCCACGGTGTAACACACCAGCACCAAGTGCGAGCAATCACGAGCGAGGAGAAGAGGACCACGTCGACTGCAGGTGCGTGCTCATAGACAGGTTCGACTCAAACGATGCTTAATCACGAATGTGTCCATCCAACAGCCGGAGATTTAGGGACCTGTATTTCCGTGAAACCTTGGCGAGGTATGAATATCCGATGTAAATGTTAAACGCGACTCTTCCTGTCATCCGTCATGAAGGAGTAGCTCGCATCCTGTGAGGGCTGGCTTACAGAAGCTGCAACTGATGAGGTTGCAACTGATGCTGCTGCTGCTGCTGATGATGATGATGATGACGACACAGCCTGCTAGATGACTTCTCTCAACAAGGACGTAGATGTTTACTGACACCAGCCTGTCATTGGCACTACCATTATACAAGAGGACGCAACAAGCAATGAGCGGCTCGTCCAAACCCTACTCAGATCCCTGGCGAGCCAGCTCTCTCTCTCTCTCTCATCCGGCACTGCACGACTCTCCACACCCGACCAGTCGCATATCGCGCGCCGGGAGTGTTCTTGACAATCACCCGAGTTAGCCATCCCCCCTATTGATTCGTAGGCCAATTCCTTATGGGAAGGGTGCATTCCCAATCAACCCACACTTACACTCTCGTATTTGTGATTTCAAGTGAGCCCACTCGGTACTATACGGCAATCTGAAGAAGCATTCATCAGTAACGAGGAGAAAGAGGCGTTGTTTGTGTACTGTTCCTGGAGATAAATGGCCATTAATGAGGCTGCCCAGCAGAGAGGGAAGATCAGGTAATGAGAGAGAGCAGGGCCAGGTTTAATGGGGCTGCCCATCAGAGGGGGTAGATGAGGTAATGGGAGAGAGCAGGGCCAGGTTTAAATCTCTTGAGTAGCTTTCTAGGAAGGAGAGATGATGAGTGAGCAGAATTCGGTTGGACATTAAAGCCGAGTAAGCTAAGGTTGGGTTGGGTGTCCGTAAAGCGGTAGATATCAGCGTCCCTAACGACTCACGCTGCGTGCTAACGAGAACGAGAACTAACGAGACGGACGTGACCAAGAGACAAGGAAGCGAGAGTTGGATAATGATGAAGCTGGCTGTGATGGAGATGATGAAGGGCCGAGGACGTGTGGAACGAGTGGTAGGTGATGGAGTGCATCCCGACATAGTGACAGACTGCAATCAGGGACAGAAAAATGACAGACTGCAATCAGGGACGGAGAAGTGACAGACTGCAATCATGGACGGAGAAATGACAGACAGCATTCAGGGACGGAGAAGTGACAGTCAGCAATCAGGGACGGAGAAATGATAGACCGCAATCAGGGACGGAGAAGTGACAGACTGCAATCAGGGACGAAGAAGTGACAGACTGCAATCAGGGATGGAGAAATGACAGACTGCAATCAGGGATGGAGAAATGACAGACCGCATTGAGGGACGAGAAGTGACAGTCAGCAATCAGGGACGGAGAAATGATAGACCGCAATCAGGGACGAGAAGTGACAGACTGCAATCAGGGACGAAGAAGTGACAGACTGCAATCAGGGATGGAGAAATGACAGACCGCACTGAGGGACGGAGAAGTGACAGACCGCAATCAGGGACGGAGAAATGACAGACTGCAATCGGGGACGGAGAAATGACAGACCGCAATCAGGGACGGAGAAATGACCGACCGCAATCAGGGACGGAGAAATGATAGACCGCAATCAGGGACGGAGAAATGACAGACTGCAATCAGGGACGGAGAAATGACAGACCGCAATCAGGGACGAAGAAGTGACAGACTGCAATCAGGGAAGGAGAAATGACAGACCGCAATCAGGGACGGAGAAGTGACAGACTGCAATCAGGGACGGAGAAGTGACAGACCGCAATCAGGGACGGAGAAGTGACAGACCGCAATCAGGGACGGAGAAGTGACAGACCGCAATCAGGGACGGAGAAGTGACCGACTCGTGCATGACATATTACAAAACCGAGCTACTCTTTCTGTGTGCTAAGACCAGCAGACCGAAATGTCATAATTAACATGCAGTGATCAAAGTCGGCGAATAGACTCAAACCAAAGCCATTGGGTAGACTCGTCCAAGGTATGACATCACATACTCAAACGGAATACTGAGTACAGAAACATGTACAAGAAGCATTACCGAGGAACGAAAATCCCATTAATTCGATGCGCCACTGAGAAATCTAGCTGCTTGTACCTCATCACTTTGATACTGAAATCCGACTGGTTAGATTGACAATTTCACCCGTTTTGGTCTTGTGACGCCGCATACATCGGGCTGTGGCGCCACGTTTGGCTGCCCCGGATGGATTCTACGGGGATCATTGGAAGTAGATCATCAAGAGTCACCTTGGGTAGATTGACAGCAGGCTTACTCTGTCCTATTCATTTATTAGTGGTATCAATACTGCGCATGGTAATGTGCTGCCTAAGAGGCTCTGTGGCCTGACTCGATGATCAAAAACAGACGGAATAATCAATTCCATATCATGGTGTTTAGGACGCGAATCTATTTTTAGAGTGAAGTCAGGTGATGGTTTAGTGCACCTATCGTAATTAGGGTAATCAACACCCCCCCCCCCCACCCCTCCACGGGTCAATGGATTGCATTATCTATATATTTTAATGGGGCCAGTGGTATACATACCACTGAGGGGAAGGGCGGTAATTCAAATAAAATATTGACTGACATGTCGAATGCAAGAGGCGATATATCTAAAAGATGGATTGAGACAGCATGTGTGGCAACTTGGCAAGCTGTAGGACATCCATACAGATCCCTCACACATCTGAAGGCAAGACCTACCTTTGATCTGCTGTCAATGTCGACCAGGCAGCAGCTCATTAATTGAGAAACCTGTTTTCAATTTTACTCCTACATTCATAACTAACAATAAATATTATTGCTCTGAGCAATAAGTAGGCTTATGTAGTTTCGTTCCTTGAAGTTGTTTAAATATCTTAATGTACACCAACCAATCAAATTTTGTCAATATGCTAACACAGCATAAAAAAATCGATCATTCTTACTTGAAAAGGGTCGCAATAGCACAGGTCCGTCATGACAACGTAATATAACAATATATGTCATAGCGTACCTTTGAAACCTCACATAACGCGCGGCGAACGTTATGATGAGACTTTGAGATTTGCAATCATACCGTACCAACTTCACAAACATCATCATCATCTTCCTTTATGATTATTGAGACAATGTATTATAACAGCGTTGCCAACATTTCACAATGATTTATTAACTGATACACAACCCGACACTTTACACAGGGAAAAGGAAACCCACTTTCAAGTCTGAGATCTGTGACCCATAAAGCAAATACTTGATTGTCCAAATGAAGGATTTCTTAACAAAGACACTCAAAACAGATTTAAATTAATGCCCTTCAAAAACATCCAAGACACAAATATGGTAGATTACTTGTATTTGGTATGTGAGTCAAATACATCAATTCACGGCTTATGGAAATGATCAGGCAGAGAGATTGTGCTCCAAAGGGTGTATTGAGCCCGGGGTGGGGGGGGGGGCGTCACTTAAGTGTATAGAGGTAGTATATATGTGCCGCGCGACGGGGTATGTTTTTTCGGCCTCTCGACTTGTACGACGGGTTTTTGGGCCTCATTCTTGTACGACGGGGTATGTTTTTCAGCTTCAATCTGTACGACGGGTTATACATTTGCCTAATACCTTGTACGGCGGGGTATGCTTTTGCCCATTTTGACCTTGTACGACGGGTACGGGTTTTTGAGGTCCCGCGGCACACCCCTATCCAGAATAAGGCCAAGTGCCATCCCCTGGGGTATTGAGCCAGCTAGATAGTGCAAAGGATGGGAATATTTGTAATTTTCTACCTTTTGCATGATGAGATAACATGTAATGGACAATTAATTGTTAATATTGAATATACTTAATTAGCCAAATAGAATGTCAAATGAAGATATAACAAGCCCATTGTTCAATATAGCACACCTCATTTATCCTACAATAAAGTGGTTGGTATCAATTGTGCACAACATGTGATTTGGGGTTTGGAACCTATGGGGGACCATACACATTATATTGTAGCTCTCACCAAATAGAAGAACCAGTCTTCTTGATACAATGGTTATAGTTTGTTTATTAGACAGCTAAAAATTAAGTATCTGCACTATATTCAACAGATACAGCTAAGCATAAATAGACTAATCAGAGCAGACTATCAATTGTATGATATGTAACTGCAGTCTGACCATTAAAGTGGTTGGCATCCATTATAAACCACAGGTGATCAGGGCCAAAATAAGACCTAATTAACGTTAACAATACACATGACTTTGTAGCTCTTACCTGGCTTAATAGAAGCACCAGGTCATACGCTATAGTGGACATGATTTGTTGATCAGACAGCTTCACATTAATTATATTCTATATAACACTGATACAGATGAGTATGATAAAACTGCTGTGTGCTAGTCTGATCAGTCTAACGATTAATGTTATTTGCCCACAAGCTGCTCTTTCATGTCGTCGACCATACGAACATCCACAGCAATCACACCAGCAGTGATTTGATTTGGTGGAAGTATCATTTTATAGAATAGATATAGTTTTCTTGTAAACTGGATTCAAATGACTCGATAACTTGAATAAGGATCACATCGAAGCTGTTCAATAGTGCTGTTACGACTGGTGAAGTCAAATAAATAGCGACAAACCTTAGGTGTGCGTATATGCTCCATGTCTGCTGCAAATCTTAGCAATCTTTAGATATATCGGCTAGCCGTCAAATTTTCAGTCTGTTTTGACAGCCATTTGCTTACTTCCTGTCACTGTAATCGCATGCGAACACACACGCCCCACCAATGGCTGACTGCCTGTTATCACGAGCCAGTCCAATCTGAGAGCGCGTACCAGTCAACACGACGACTACCCCCCCCCCCCCCCCCCCCATCAACGCTGGACCGTCAACGCTAAATGATCGCTGCGGGGATTTTTTTTAACCGAAGTATGTCAACATTAAAACGTCTTGTTGCATGAAAGGGAACGAGCGATATTTTAAACAGGTAATTTTACCCCATAACGACTGACTAAATTTATACCTAGTTTTGAACCACTAAAGGTAAACGTAGTAGTTTGGCACATACAGGATGACGTGATCGTTGGGGATGCCCGATTGACCAGCGCTGTGTTTGTTATCGCTCACTTTTTGACGTCCAGATCCTGTGACGATGGCACAGCACCAGGCAGATAGTGTAAACGACCTTCTCACCTGCGTTATTTGCATGGAGAAGTTTGATGATGAAGACCAGCAACCCAAGCTTCTGTCCTGTCACCATTCCTTCTGCAAACACTGTCTTCTACGTCTAGCCAAGAACAACAGTTACATTCAATGTCCAACGTGCAGAGAGAAAGTCTCCTTGCCATGTGACGCCCCTGAGGGAGTACATAGACTTCAAACCAACTTCTACGTTGCTCAAATGCAGGAGCTTCTTGGCAGCAACCATAATATCAGGGGAAAGAATTGTAAAAAACACCAGTTGAGTCAGACTTATTTCTGTCGGACATGTGAAGTTGCTATTTGTGAGGAATGTAGCAGGAACGAGCACCAAGAGTCAGGAGGCCATCTTGTTGTAGAGCTAGCTCAGGCAGAGAGAGAACAGAAGAGGTTGTTGGAAACAGAGATAGCTGAGGCTCATCATATTGTCACTGTCAATGGCATACACTTGAAAACTCTTGACTCGGAAATGGCCAACTTGTTCTCTGCCAAAGAAAGAGCTCTGCAAGATATTCGTACGGCTTTTGATGAATATGTTGCTCTGATCAATCAAAGAAGGGAGGAAATACTAACCAAGGCTAATGAGTCATTTCTGGAGAACAAGAAAATCCTTACAGACCATAGTCATACTTTGAAGCAACAAGTAACTTCTTTGTTGGCCTTATCTGACCAATGTCAGGATGCAATTTCACAATCATCCATCTCAGATCTACTGGCTTACAAATCAAAAATGGCCAGTAGAAATCAGGAGATAAGGAGTGAAAACCGCAGTAGGCAGTACGACTTGGGTAATAATTACATGCTGTTCAAAACAGATGGAGAGAGCTTTGACTTTGAGGAAGTTGTCTCTGGAATGGGGAATGTATCCTTTTCAGACCCTCTGCCTTCAGTACTGAAACTCGTTCAGACTCGCTGTGTGGCGAGTCTGTTTGTGACTTTGGAGCTGATTGTTAGAAGTCACAAGGGCGATGAGCTACAAAATTACCCTATTACTGCAGAAATCCTTGATCCATGTGATGATATTGTTCCAAGTCTGGTGCAACACAGAAACAATGCTCATTATGAAATCACTTTCAGACCCCAAGTGTCTGGCACCCATTACCTGACTGTGAGCTTCAATGACTATCCCATGCCTGGGGGCAATTTTGTAATCCCTGTTGAAAGTAACGACCCTGTTGATTCCATTGGCGAGAGAGGTACCATAGAAGCTAGCATGGAGTACCCCAGAGCTGTTGCTATTGACCATAGAAACAACATGTATGTCATGGATTCTGGGAACTGCCGAATTCAAAAATTTGACAAAATGGGCAATTTCCTCTTTCATGTGCCAATATCTGAGGAGAACCGAGATTACTCGAGTTGTGGTGTTGCTGTGAATGAGCAGGAGAACTTACTAGTTTGTACAGAGGTTCATGTGCAAGACGCTGACATGTCAGATGCACGTTCTCTCCTTCTCTACTCAACATCAGGACAACTGTTAAACCGCTTCACTTACAAGGACCTCCTGCGGCAAGCTCTGTCAGTTGCAATCAACAACTCAGGGCAGGTGATCGTTGTGGATTCTGAGTTGAATTGCGCTTTGGTCTTTGATAGGCGCGGTAGGTTGGTAACCAAGTTTGGCTCGACAGGTGGTGGTCCTGGAGAGTTCAGAAGACCCATGTTTGTTTGTGTGGATAAAGGTGATAATATTTACATATCGGATGGCGATAACAACAGAATACAGGTGTTTGACAGGCGGGGCAAGTTTATGTTTCTGTTTGGGGAATCAGGGAATGGAAAGGGGCAGTTCATCATGCCATTTGGAATCGCTACAGATTACCATGACAACATTCTAGTGGTCGATGGTGGCAACAAAAGAATTCAGATTTTCAAGAACACTGGCCAGTTTGTGTCATGCATTGAGAGTCGTGGAGAGCCGATGCAAGCTCCTCGAGGAATAGCAGTCACTACTGACGGCCATGTTGTGGTGGCTGATCGAGATAACCACTGCATCAAGAAGTTCAAATATTTACACTGTACAACATTGTGAAGTTTATGTCCCTTTGAATATCCCGTAGATGTGTTTATGTTTATTCTGCGGCTCAATTGCATGATCCATTGTATTACACAACCGTTAGATATTATGGAAATGCATGAAATACCATACCATGGTGCATAAGAAACAGTTCATATAAAATTTATATATATACATATATATACATATATATATATAGATATATTCTGGATATGTGTTTGTATGATATAGATCTATATTATGGATGATATGTGTTTGTATATGTCATCCAAGAACTTGGGCATGACCATCAGAAGGGATCAACATCTCTTCAATGAATTAAGGAATAATTAATGCATTACTTTTCCTGTTGTCAACAATATGCAGAACTCCTACCATGCATCATGTGACCTATATGTAGAAGAAGACTGTTGATATTACTTTGTTCATTCCTCTTGATTTATCTTGATAATCTTGTCTGATAATTCAGTTTACTGCATTTATTTCAGACACTTGAAAATATTGTTACAAATTAATATTAACATCCTATTAACTTCTATGTAGTAGCATTTAATGCGGATGTTTTTAAGATTAATTTCATGCACTCGCAGACCATAGCACTATTTTTTAATAACGTTTGTTGTGTCTTTTTGTGTGTGTATCATGCATTTATGTTATTAGCTTCTTTAAAATATGCGAGCATCTTATATTGATATTTTATTAGTGCTGTTTTTGCCATAATTATCAATGATTGTGATTAATAATCAAACATATCAGTTTTTGTGATGAAATGTCCTTTTTTCATAGTTGTTTTATATATCTGAATAAAACATGATGGCAGAAGAAGTGTCCTGTCAGCATTTTTTCATCTGTTGTTATCAAGTTATATAGATCAACAAGTTACTCCAGGGTACTAGCAACATACCTTCAGTTTAGTATCATTATAGTGTTCATTTCTCCTTGGGATCATTTGCTGCAGCAAGGCCACATGTGTTATAAATCAGGGACGCCAATTTTCTGCGGATCCGCGGATTTCGTGGATGCCAGGACCATTTTTGAGATCAATGAAAATCCGAGAGGAAAAATGGGGGGGGGGGGGGGTGGCTTTTCCTTTTTCGGCAAATTTTCCTCTTTTTTTTTACAAAAACCTGTTGGCATCCCTGATAAATACACTGGGTTTAGTGAGGAATGAGCATATGGATAATGGTGTTTGGGGGCTTTAAGCTCAATACATTTTAAACCTTTCATTGGTCTTCACTTAAATGATCATTTTTACAAGTCATGCTAATGAAAGCTTGAAATGAATTTTGAGTATATAGTGTATGACATACAAATGACAAAATGGAATAGTTTATATTTTATTCGCTCTGATCTGGAATGCAAATGTGAGATGAACTGAAGATGGACGGAGTTGAATTAGCATTTAAATAGTTACATGACAAATGATATTAGAAGTTCATGAAATCGTAATCTCGTTTCATTGTCAGTGTAACAGAAAGCTCTGATATATCCCCATTCCACTGGGCTCGGCCGTTGGGACCATCGACAGGATGAGGCAGATGAAGTCCTAGTTTACTGGAGCATAGGGGCAGGTAATCGACTCACTTCACTACTAATTATACCACACAATAAACTCAGTACCCAATGATATTAGCTTGGCATTTGAGAAAATAATATCAGGATAAACGTATTGGGCAAGGTATGGGTAGCTGAATCATAGATCTGAAATAGTTACTGATAACAAAAACTTTAAACGACTTACAATTTTGATGTCCGACAGTCAATATATTTGTCTTTCACATCAAGGTTAACATCAGCAATCTTAGTGCCAGGTAACTTGACCTTCACCTATTATGACAAGAAAGGAAATTTATCAAATGATTAATTATGATTTGATGAAATGTCACATATGGCTCCAATAGATTATTGTCAAATCACCTAGTATTTTGATACTGTACAAGGTAAAAGAAGGAATATTTGAATGCATGCACAGGTGTAATATAGTCACATATTCCTTATATTAGCCTTTCTTACTATCATCTGTTCACAGCTTGCTGTCGATGGATTCTTGTTTCCCATACCAAGGAACATATCTTCAGAACGAACAGCTTGCTTGTATACTATGTCATATCTGAAACAGAAATTTGTCTTGAGTATTTGCCAAACATTTGAGTCACACATGTGACACTCAGTTGCATCAAAACTGTGAGCTCACTCAGGCTGTGGTCTGGGATCATGAATGTCTTCATATTCCTGTCCCTCATTTATTTCCTCCTCTGCCCAGATGTCTTTACTTGGTGGCTCTGTTGACCTGCCTAGAAAAATAATGGGTTTTTTTGTGGGGTTTTTTTTTTAGTACTCCACCTCAATCTTGAAGTGGCAAAATAATTGTCCCTATCTTGAAACAATCGTAAAATAGTGATTAATAAGAGGAGGAAATGTATGAGTTACCTTTGAGAGAGGAGCTTGCTTGTTTTGGTGGTCCAACCTGGCCTGGCCCCATGGCTGCCACAGCTGACCGGGGCTTATTATGACAAGCAAATAACACACTATGAAGTCCAAGTTGTATTCCTACTGCTTATACTTACTGTAACAAGTTTAATCTTACATAAACTATATCAAATACTTTAATTCTATTTGATAAAATATCAGGTAATTTACCTTTTCATCTTCACTGTCAGAATCCGCTTCATCAGGGTGTTTGAGGAGATCTTGAAGGGCACCAATATTCATGCCAGCCATATTGGGACTAGTTTTTACAACTGACAATGAAAACAAACCAACATTTTACACTAAATGGTCTTGTGCTAGAATGTCAACCATGATAATAATTTTCTTAGTTGCTTAGTTCATTTTACTTAGCATCTGTAGGACTTTTTGGACAAAAAACTCAATTACAATGTTTAACAAAATGGTCAATAATGATGAATAACAATTTGATGTTGAGTGAGGTAGAGCTAAGAGGATCAAAAGACATATATAGTCATATTATTACGACATAAAAGCATGTGACAGAAAGAAATTGTTCTTCCATAATCTGCAGTATATATATTTAATTGTGGCCGAATAATTTATAGGGCCATTGTTGCAGTAAACTATCTTAATTGATGTTTAGGTAATATCAGTATTTTATTTGCAATGATAAATAATAGGCATCAATTGCACAATATATAAACATAAACAAATTCAAGCAGATTACGTTTAAAGGAAATTTTAATTCCTGATATCTGGGCCATGGGGAGGCAGATGACAATGTAATGACAGGTCAGAACAGAGCTAATCATCCTCACACACTAACTATGACACCATTATCTGTGCAATCACCCTCCACCCCTCCACTCATATTTTACCACCAGAAGAATAGATATGACAGGTTGTCCCACTGGGTTTGTGGGCAAAATAAAAATATACTAACATTTTCAGATTGGAAGAAAAATTATTGGTACCATTTTTAAAAAAATATTTACAACAATGCCATCTCCATTTTGTCCATATGTCAGAATTTAGCCTTAGCATCTTCAATTCTGAGACAATGTACATAGCCGTATTTCATGGCATAAAATAACCATAAAAATGCAGCCTGAGGACTGCAGCCTGTGTGTATGGCTGACCCTTTACCCAAAATTGGTGAAATAAATGGGATTTAGACCCACATCCAATCACATATTTGTCTGTTTCACTAAATTCCCCACAACTTTATTAGCTCAAAACTGTCAGTGTTCCTTTCTTTATTAATATATCCCCATTTCCATCACTGAGTTAAAGTTTATGTCATGGCAGAAGTGAACAAAACGGCATTTGTTTTGAAAAGCATCCGGTTGAAATCAAAGATTATTCGACGATAGGATCCACATATCACATATGCAATGAAATACAGAACTTAAACAATGAGAAACGCTCTGTTTGCCTCGAAGAACTCATCCTAGCCAGCCATATATTGAAGATACTACACAATTAAAAATCGGTATCCAGTTTTCACCATAGCAGCATGGACTGGAGTTAGCCCTACAGGACGTCTGAGTAGACGTTTTTACGATGTTCAATCCCAAAGCAATGCACAAATTCACCATTCAAATTGGATACCTTGAACCTACAAAACCTGGGTTATTTGGTTTCATCGCATGTTTCGATGGTAATGAACAATTTGCACCTATAATCATGAGTGGATGTATTCATCTGACATGGACTACCATTAAGATTGCAGTCGTGGTGGCATCATTGATGAGCACATGTCGATATGTTAATCTTTAAAATGTGGCGGTAGTAGCTGCGCGCAGATGAAGTCTGGACTATTTTAAACATGACCGTTCAAAAAGCATGGTGTGCACCTAGCGAACGGAGAGCAAACAATTATAAATACTATGTGGTCTAACATTCACCAAAGTGGATTCCTCATAAATCTACATTAAATGGCATTTCCTAAATAACCACATAAATCGGGGGTAAGCTTTATCGTGGTACATGATATTTTTTCACAGGCTCATGATATATGCTGTTTTCTAGATACTAAATCCAGCGTGCCATTCAAAACACATAGCCCATTCGTGCTGAAATCGAATATTCAGAACGATATATAAAAATATCACCTTTTCGACTAGGGCTGGAGTGAATTTGTAAGTATAACGTAGTCGTAGGTCTTACCCTGTATTTACGTTTTTACGTCAACATTGACATTATTTGGTCCATTGCTCAATGCAAATTGCAATTTAGATTCAGTCCCTGACCTGATTGCGGATCGTGTGAACAGCTGTAAGCACAAAAGCGAATCTTCAGTTTTGCACTCACTCAGGTTGAAACATGTCCTTGATATCGCTCACGAGGCGATCAAATCGCAAGCTAGGAGAGCAACTGACCAGGATAAAATTTTAGAATCGACAGTTTCACGTACCCGAACCTTAATTATATGATATTGTCTTTTGAGGTCAGCTAAACTGTTGATTCGGCGTAAGTTGAGAGGAATATTTCAGAAAACAATTAACACTTGTTTACATTGGTTTCGGTGACGCTATGATGTTTGACCTAACAGGCGGGATGGTGATGACGTATTTTAATACCGAGAGGATACTCTTTTATTTTTCCGTAATTTAATTCATTGACCAATTAACCCTTATATTCAGTTTTTTATCCCTCACAGTGAGTACTAAATAATCAAATAATTGGATTAGTGAATTTGATATTTTCAAGAATCAGTTTTTGAAATCTTACTCGATTCAATGAATGCGTGAAGTGTGGATTGAAACGTATCTCTGTTTGAAAGAAACAATGATTGTTGAGCATAGAATAAGATTTCACTATATGTTATTTGTTAAATACAAGATTGGTGTGAAGTGGCTTAATTCATGCACGAAAGCGTAATCGGATGCGGGATCCTTACCCAGTGGGCACAACACGTGGAATCCACGTGGAAAATACGTGGAGAAACTGGTGTAATTCACGTAGATAATACGCGTAAAAGGCAAGTTGAATTCACGTGGATATGGACACGTGGAAAACACGTGTGCTCTTCCACCTAAATTCAACGATACAAAATATCTGTATTCAGGTGGTTTTTACTTCCTCTTTAGTATTTTTTTTGTTTTTTAATATATTTCACAAGATCATTGAACCAAGTACATTTATTTCTCAGAAATATCCAACTATAAGTGCTACATGATCACAAATAACAATATTAAACATGTTTTAAACATTACGAGCAAATGTCAACATACAAAGGCAACAAATTAGTGGAAAAAGGCAGGTTTGTTCATGAAACACATTAAACCAGTCACTACATGTATGAGCATCATGAATATACACAGATATAACATGATTTACTTTCACCCTAATAAAATACAAATTATAAAATGTACTTAAAAGGGCACTGAAATGCAAAACCGAATTTTTGTTATCGCATTTTGATGATAATTTTTAAGTGACTTTCTGGGTGACGTCACCTAATTGACACAAATCAGTCAAATTCGTCTAGGATGGCTTTCATCAGTAAACCACTAAACGAAAGTGAGTGAATGAGTTTGATGACTTCATACAGGAAAGTCTGTGAGTTTGATCGGTAATATCTCGGCAACCAGTTATGACATCTCAGTCATGCTGTTGTCAAAATGTCACAAAATCATCTTCATAATTAGATGACAACACAAATTTGAATTTTGCATGTAAGTGGCTCTTTAAGTAAACGATCTAGTCAAATCTATGAAAAATATAAATGTGTGAGTAAATCAACAATCATTACCAATAGGCAATATTTAAACTTCTCTTGGGCGCATTCCTCAGTCGGTTGGCTAGAAAGACATTAACAGCAGCCTCGGTGAACCCATGACTCTTCACTACACTTTCTGCACAGTACAAAGAGGACAATATAAGCTATCTAATTTTATACATCGGACAACTGACTTTCATTATTTATTGTGTATCATTAAAATCAAAAACTATCCTGGACTTCCAAGTAATTAGCCAATGGTGAACCTACCGACAATTAATTTGCAGAGTGCCATTTTCTCAAAGCTGGCTTTGTCACCTGACCCGTTCATGTTAAGCTTGCACTGCAGGGAATTAGTGATTAATCTGCAAGCAATATGTCTGAATGAATACAATTAGTGCATGAAAATTTCTTAAACATTGCCAATTCAGACAAAATGCATAAGTGCAAGTTGTTTGGATCATGGATTTACATCATATACATATACATAGAGAATCTCACCTGCTTGTCAAATCGTTCATCATATCCCGGACACTGCACAATGATTTTCATACACTTCTGAAACTGACACAAAAATGTGACATTTGGAAAATATTTCATTGCTGTTTATTAGATCTTATGCCCACTCCTCCTTAAAAAAAACTGCAATTTTACATACCCACAAATTCTTTCTCTGGTTGTCCATAAACTGCTCATTTAAATGTTGAAGTTCCTCAGTGCTGTTCATCTGCACAGCTTCAGGAAGCATTTTGCCACTATCGGCCAGCTCTCTCCTCTCCTGCCTGTTCAGTATATCCCTGATTTGCAGAGGCAGGAGAGGCAGCGCCCCTGAAAACCTGCGCACAAACAAATTATGCAGTGTTCAATTACTATGCTGCTGACTACAAACTCATAAATAATACCTTTCTCAATAGCAGCATTGAAACAGAGAAAATATTTAAAGAAAATATTCACAAATGTGCACTTATGTTAAAGGAAAACCATCATTGCTCAACCAACGACTGTTAGAATGAGTGACAGATGAGCCATGACTGTGGGACTGAGTGACAAATGAGCGATGATGACCGTGTGGAACGGATTGACAAATGAACGATGACTGTGAGATGGACTGACTGATGAACGATGACTGTGAGATGGACTGACAGATGAACGATGACTGTGAGATGGACTGACAGTAGCCCTACAAGACGTCTGGTATAAATTCATGTAACCGTTACACCGGAGCTAGACTGACAGATGAACGATGACTGTGAGATGGACTGACAGATGAACGATGACTGTGAGATGGAGGAACAGTCAACAGATGAACCATGGCGTGTGTATAAGATGGTTGTGGTGTATTAAGGAGCAAGCCTCCAAAAAACCACGAGGCGTGCCTACAGCCTTTCCGCTGCAACTAACTAGCTGCAACGCCAACGGCTGGCACTTTGCTGAGAGCGATAATACAGGTTTCATGCACCAATGAGCATAAAATCATAAACCATGAAGACATTATACACGGCAAGCAGTTTTTGTACAGCTACTTGAGTAAACTTATTTTCATTGAAAGAATAACATTTGAATATGACTCACTTGTAAACTTAGAAACTGTCAAAAATATAGCAAATGAATTCTCAACTTTCCAAAACTGCAGCAAATCGCGCCAATCAGCGGTTAGCGGTTAACCCCCGGTGGGGTTTCCACCACGGACCAGCAGGTCACGGGTTCGAACCTCGCCTACGTTTGGAGAGTATCTCACCTGAATTTCGACTCATTATTCCAGGAGACCCCTGTCACGATAGTAACTAAGCAGATGAAAGCCAAAAACCGTCATCATCCCCAGAGCTCATAGATCGATAGCACCAAAAGTTGTGAAACCCACTATATCTTGGCATATCTAGCACAACTTCCACAAGCCTAGCTGGGGCTGTCAGGTTAACACATGGCCATATTTCTGGTATAAACTGAAAAAAAAGAATATTTAAATAATAATTTACAAATGGGTTCTAAAATACACGTCTTTTCCACGTGTTTTTGACACGTTAATTCCACGTGATTAATACTCGTGGAATCCACGTGGATATTACGTGAAAACACGTGGATCCACCAATTCACCAAAAATCCACATGATTTCCACGTGGATTCCACGTGTTGTGCCCACTGGGTAGTTTTTATCATCTCTTGAAATCGAGCAAATCATCGGTCGGAGTTGGGACTACTTTTATCGTAAAGGCGAGGCTTTAATCTGTAACTTTATCGACCTAAATTAAAATCTACCTTCCTATTACCGAGATATCATTCCTTCTAATGAGGCACCATCTCAAAACCCAGATGACTCCATATTACCCATTACCAGCACATGTACTTCATGCCTCTTCTCATTGATCATAACGTTGCTCGATCGGAACTGTTATTCATGGAGATAGATATATTCTTATCTTTTGTTGTTTGATAATTATAATATTATCATTGAAATTTTATAGATAGATACAAATTCATTTGAAAACAGAATAATTAAGTTAATTGTGCCCTGGGATATAAAGTGACCGGGT
Source organism: Urechis unicinctus (assembly GCA_034190875.2). Lineage (NCBI taxonomy): Eukaryota > Metazoa > Annelida > Polychaeta > Xenopneusta > Urechidae > Urechis > Urechis unicinctus. The sequence goes on along the minus strand of CM067353.1, from coordinate 2,340,622 downwards.
AACACCTGATTTAGGTGATACCCTTTACCCTTTACATATATATATATATATATATATATATATATATATATATATATATATATATATATATATATATATATATATATATATAAATTGGTCTACAACAGCACCTTTCCGAAAGGATTCTGCGGCTCAGCTGTTTCAGTTTTCAGGAGGTCAGCTTGAAGGTCAGACATTCCTTCAAGACCACAATTTGAATTAATGGTAGTATGTGTGTGTGCGTTATACTATACCTGAATATTTGCCTATCCACAACAGACAACTAATATCTACTTCATGATATATATATGTATATTAAAAATTTGCAATATTTGTAGGCTACCTATCTTTCTCTTCCGTGCAGTATGGGCCGAATCATTAGCTGTGTCTTAGGGTGTGTGATCTTTATTTGGACAGTTCTCATATACACTTTGTTGATGTACCAATAGTCATGCTCTGTCTATGGCTAATCTTACTCCAAACTCATCATTGTTTGCACAGGTGAAGGTAGCAAAGTCAGAATTATTGCTGACGTCTTCCTTCAAGATGCTCTTGATTTGGACATTGTTCTTTGATGTCAATAAATTGAGTTACAATCATAGCTTTCAAATGAAAAGAAGGAATTCCTTCTTAACATTAATGACACCTTAGTTGCATCACCTGACCGGTGATGTAACTATTAGAAATATAAAATGTTTGCCAGATCATTTTGATAACATACAAATACTTTTGCATAACTTTCGATACCTTAAAAATCCTTTGCTAGCACAGGAGTTGCCAGAGACTGAATAGGGAAACTGCCTTCTGGAGTTGGGATTGGGGCAATATGTTTTATTAAATGCTTAGCCAAATCTTAAAGTAATTAAACATATCTAACTACTTAGAAGAGAACCATTGCAACCAAGGACTTGATATAATGTCTTGACCTACCCTGCCCCTAGCCATGCACGACGTGTATATATTTATATTACCTGCCTACACCAGCCCAACCAATGAAATCGGGGACCGCATAGCTATTGGTCAGTCTTTTCCTTGACTGTTTACATTATAATAGTTTGAATGCTTATTCTGATCACAGGGGTTCGTATCAGAAGGTAGGCTGAAGATAGAAAGATATATATTTATCGTTCTATGACCCCCCGATAGATCGTAGAACGAAGAGAAAAAGATTTATATCTTTCCATCTTCAACCTACCTTCTGATACAAGTGAAAAAAGTGGTTTTATGTTAAATATTACGAATAATCATATATTTACTGATAAAAAGCATGTAAGGTGTTTCGTTTTCAATCGCACATTAAATATTCAACCGCTGTATGGTGCTCACTTTATGGCAAGAGTCACTTCGATCTAAGGGTTTTCCTTCGATCGACGTATCTCACTTCAATCGGCGGTCGTCCCCTACTTAATACATAGGAGCTTATCGGTCATCCGGGCTCCCAAAATGCATTGCGCGCTAAACGGCCTTGGCAACGGTGAATACATGCGTTCGGTGATGTGCAGACTCCCAATGTTTTCAACCAAACGGAGTGAATTATGTCTTCCCTGGAGCCACAACATATGTTGTGCAATATTATATAAGATATATGATCGACCGTCAGGTTTTTCTTCAACCTTGCGTCGGCAGGGAAGATTTATCTAACCAGCAAAATTTCGTTCATTGTTTATGATAGGTTTGTCTATGGCATTTTGGGTTAATTGCACGTTTCCAAGATATCAACTCAAGGCAGTTAACCTATATGCTACAATTTATTCACAATGAAGTTGGTAATTAATCTATTCCAGGAAACTAGCCGTTGCTTAACGATCGAATGTCACTTAATTGGGGCTGCAACCGTTTTCTTCAGACAGATTGATCAACCCACGTTTTCTACTGCCGGAATATTTCGATACGTCAGCTCATCGAATGACTAGAGCACTCAGCCAAATGACTTAAAATATAATAAGTTAACCATAAGAACATCCACAGCTGTCACCCCACTGAATATCAAAATGAGTGAACTTAGCGCCGGTTGGACGGTGATTCATATAAAGCATACTGCAGGGCTAGAGTCAACCATATGAATACCTATAGCTGTCACCCCCGTGAATATTGAGATGAGTCAACTATACGAATATCCATAGTTGTCACCCCATTGAATATTGAGTGGAGTCAACCATTTGAATAGTCATGGCTGTTTACCCACTGGTTGTCAAGATAGGTCAACCCATTTTGCACCCGCACTGAATATAAATTGAGATAAGTCAACCCATCATAATATATGGATGTTTCAACCAACCGAACATCTGAAAATTAAAGTAAGTCAGCCCTTTGAATATCAGCTGTCAACCTACTGCTTAACAAACCAAGTTCTTCCAACCACCAGCCAACCCATTTCTACCTCAAGATGCATACCTTAAGTGATCAACCTTGAGACCTCTACACTGTCTTGTTTTAATAATGGTGAACATGACAGTTTAAAAAAGAATGTAACAAACAATAAAGGTACAATGAACCCTATGATTGTGGTGATTATGACAATGCAATTGTTATTAACTGACGCACCAAGAACAAATCTGGTGCATTAAACATGGAATCCAAACTTATACACAATATAAATCAAAGGCAAAAATGGTGGATGATATCATCCCCCCAGAGGATTTTTGACTCATATCTATATTAAGTTTCAGCAAAACATCTAGACCTATATAACAGATTCTGGTTGGCGTTAGATGGCATGAATGTTGTTTGTTGTCATTCGTTTTTCCACACAAAGCAACACCTGGTCAAGACAAAAGTTGGCAACAAAAGGTGTTACAAAATCGGATGAATCGACGTTTTCTTCGATAAATATTCAACTTTTATAATTTCCCTTTCCACTGATTGTTTATTTAATTACTCTGTAACACATAAGTAACCATAAAAGCATAAATGAACGCGCACAAGAGGTATTCGGCGAGTAGTCTGAGACTGAGTAGTTTCGTCAAGATGTACAGCGTTTTGAAATGGTCTTTCTCCCATGAAATTCTTTGTTTACATATATAGGTGGCGCTGCATCGCGGCGACACGCAGTCTAGTGTGTACTCGTGTTTTTCTTTCATTTTCCTCGTGTTTTGGCCTTTGTTGGGCTTGTGTTTTTAGTGCAGTGTGTGAATAAGATCGTCTACAACATCTTTGAATCAAAGGATATATCTGATTCTGTTGGACTTTCTCATCAGCTGTCCAGAAAGGGACATTGTGTTTTTCCCGTTGCTCAACTACGCGCTTCGCTTCTAGGAAAGCCACGTGCTTTGCCTAGTCCTGTTTCCAGTGTCTTTCCACTCTTCGACCTTGGAAACTACATCAACGTCACCAAACGACCAGCCGTCATTCTGACCACCACATCAATATGTAACGTGAGTTGCCGATCATGTGACGACCGTGTGCAAATAAAGCATATGCTGTCCTACACCAGGAAGGAACTGCTCGATATCTGCGGGTCACTGCTTCTTCATCACAGCACCCGTCTTCCAGCGCCATCTGGAATTTTCCTGCCAAAACACGGGCCTAGCAGGGGCTGGGACACGAGGAGAGTGGCAGAGAGACACGAGTCAATTGTAGACTGTAAAGCAAATTCCCGTATAGGGCTAATAAATTATCTTATTATCTTGTTATCTTATTAAATTCATTACTTATATGTTCGTCATGATCATTGCAAATGATATTAATTAAGGCAATCTAACGATGGAAAAGCAAGTAATCTAACATATCGCTAATATTAACAACGTTTGACAGGTGTATGTTTTCACCGAAGGTCCGTCGCTACGGGGTTACTTCCGGTGGACGTTAGCTTCCCCGATATTGTTTATTTTATATAATCTTATCACACACAATCGAATGCATATATATACACACCCAGCAGGTTAAGAGGATATAACTGTTTTCCCAAATTGAAATTTCGCCTTGTGTTTTTTATGTGGTTAAGAGAGCCTCGTCAGTTGATAATTCGTTCATAGTGCGTCTTATTATTGACGATTATGCCTGTTATAAGCGAATTAAGACATCATAACGTGGATCAGCGCTAGCATTCATGAAAAGGTTACAAGCAGACAACAATCCAACTAAATGTAATTTATTCTTTTCTTTGGTCTACAGTCGTCCAAATCTTTATTAAAAGTTCAGAATAAAAGCAAAAATCGTATTGTTTTGATAAACCAAATCTGTATCCAATGTGGACGCAATAGTTGGTTAGATTTAAACCAAAAGATAAACATTCAACATGCTAACAATGCAATTACAATCCTTCATGAATAAGGACTGAAAAAATTACAGCTATGAACAATATTTGCATTACATTACAAATGTATATAAGGCACAAACTGGTACAGAAGTAATAAGGGTACGTTAAACCTATCAGATCATTTCCATATCAGCTATCATGGGGCTTACGGAAGCAACTCTGAATTAATCCCATGGTTTATAACCGAATGAGAGATGAGGAGGAAGATTGTCTGTTGAATACGCTTCGCGACAACTGTGTCTATTAGAGGCCAGATCATAACCGAGGTTACACGAACAAACGTAGCTTCCATGTGTGTTGAGGCAGTTGTGTTCACACCGTGCGTTCTCACCCATGCATTCGTTTATGTCTGAAATTGACACACCAAATGACGAATAGTGGCTTGTGTGTCTGAAGCGTTATGATGATAAATGAGCCCCCAAAAAATCATGACAAATTCCTGAATCAAGAAAACCTTAATACAGAGTTCAACAACCCACCACTGCCACACACCGGCACACACTGACACAAGTGCACTTACTGACCTCTGCATCTGGTCTTGCGTTTGCTCAGGAGTTTGAACCCGTGGAGACATCTGCATTTGGCAACCCCCTCCCGCATTACACACCTTTGGTCGCAGCCGCCGTTGTCAATAGAGCAATGCGGAATCATGGGAGATGCGCTGAGTGCTTAGGGGAGGGGAGATAAAGCAGGGAAAACAATGGGAGAACATATACGGTTAGTAGAAGGGTTGGCAATTAGAATGGAATGAATAACGACGCAAAATAAATAGAGATCAAGATGATTTTTAAAAATAACATAAGACGGTGTTAATATAAAAACATAGGTATAATTGGTGAATACGATTGGTGTCATTAACTGAGTTAATGGTTAGTTAAACTAGTGGGGTTACCATGCATGTCTTATTCTGGTCATGCTATTATTGTTAAATAGATGCGAGTCCACTTGGAGGGTGGACCCGCTTGCGAGTCAAGGCTATAAGGATTGCTTCTTATCAGGGTTACACCCCTCCCCACCAAGTGGTGGGATGTAACCCGGGCTTTCGTGCTGATAATTAACGGGGGAGGCTTCTTTAAAAACGTATGAGCTAGAATAGTATTATAACAAGACCATTTATTGACATTTATTGATATTCAGATGACCACACAAAGCAAACTGATGCCAATCAGACGTATGGTGAACCTACCGATACGGTGACGGTAATATAACACATGCATGGCAAACCCACCAGCATCACTCACAGTGACTAAAAGTATATCCAGGGAAATAGGCAATACATAGCTTTAAAACTGAAACGTAAACTTTTTTGTCCGCCATGCTACATATCTAGTATATCGTGAAACATGAAGCAACCGATAAGATTCAAATCCCGAGGCGGAAATATCGAGTGTTATTCTGGGACCTGGGTGACTCCAACAACTGTACCAAATCAGGAAAGCGGAGCATGCCTTTGGGGTATATTAAATTAGTAAGCAAAAAAAAGCACTTTGAAGGATGACGGATAATAAGAGCACCATATCGTGGGTGTCAGCAGGGGGGGGGGGGGGGGGTCAGGTGAGTCGGGTATTGGTGCCAAGTGCATTGAACTTAGGTCGAGAATAGGAATCTCTATCGTCCCTGGGATTTAGATACATTTTGCAGTGCGTACGACGACACTTCGAGCCAAGCGGAATGGGGCCCATGCGGCGACTGAAGCGTTTACCCCAGTGACGCTAACCCAATAGGAATGATTTTGGTTCTGGGGTAGAATCCAGGGCGAATAGGTTCCACGGAAGTTATATACGAGGAACGGGTCTTATGGGAATACATCCCAGAAGAGGTACCCCAGTAAACTGGCCCGCATGATAATATACCCATGAAGTTGGATCCCAGAAGTAAGATGTTCCGAGTAAAGTGATCCTACCTTCACACTGCTTGCCATCGATGCCAATTCGCCTGTATCCTGTCCGACACCTGCATCTGATATTCTTCTTGCGCTGGACACAGCGGTGATCACAGCCCCCATTGTTCACTCGACATGACGGCCCCCTGGGTTTCCGAGTCGTCTTTACTGCCGCCATGGTTACCGTGGTGGTTGTGGATGTAGGTTGAGTCGTTGGTAAAGTGGTAGATGCTGTTGTTGGTTGTGTAGTTGAGGTTGGCAAAGTTGTAGTTGCTCTCCTGGTTGCAACATGTGGTCTGCGGGGTGGTGTGAGCCAATATTTAGGCGTATTCAGCGTGGCATTGCTACCTGAATTATGACACATAACGAGAGGTAAATATCATGGAATAATATGCTTGGAACCCTCTTTCTACGACCGGGACTAATCTAAACCTGTTGAAACTCACCTGGTTTGTCACAGATAGGTGTGATTCCTACCCATGATTGCAAGTGACAATACAGGTAAGGCTGACCGATCATCACCAGCCCACGATTACACCTGAATTGGGCAAACAGCCGGGGTTTGCCATTCCTGGTGGCGAACCTGATGGAATAACGGGATCCGGACACACTGGGTGGGTTGGCCTGACTGATACACGTGTAGTCCGCTCTTTCCAGCATGTCCTCGTGTGACATATCTGCCAGGGACATCACGTAGTTTACATCATCCACATCGTCATCGTCCTCTTCGTCGACTTCCTCTTCGACGGACACTACAAGTCACAGGCAGCATTCTCATAAAGTGTATGTGATAGCAACTTTTAAACACTTATCGCATAGTATAGAAAAGAATACGGATAAAAGAAATAGCATTTACTTGCTACACATGTGGGAATTTGGCCAATCCATGTTCTCTCCTTGCAATAGACAGAATCGATTCCCGATGGTTTCAAATCGAAGTCCCAGTCACAACGATAAACCGCAAATAGTCTTGGTCGGCCATCCAACATGACCCATTTCACACGATTGGTGGCGTTAGCAACATCCGGTGGTCTCAAACCCTCCCCATTTCCTGCGCAGCTATAATCGGCTTGTTGGAGCCACATTTCATGTCGGCTTGGTTTCGGTGTAGTGGTCAGAGTGGCTGTCAGGTATCCCGCAACTGCAATGTATATTAAATGCAATGTGACCAAATCTACCAATCATTAATATCTTGGAAGAAGGATTTTCATTATTTGTTGTGCCAATATTATCAAGAAGGTATGTTGCAATACAATGAAGGATGCATACTGACGTACAATAAAATAAAGGCAACATTAGAGTCGCATCAACGCGCACACCAGCGCCGTAATTATAAAACATTTAGCGTTGCTGACCGCTAACGTATGGGCTAAGTATTTTACGAACATTTTTGGAATGCCTAAAAATCGTTCATCTTGAGTCATTTGAATAATAACCTTATTTATCCTAGTTGTTCGACTGCAATCAATGTCAAACAGAGCTTGTTTCAATTCCACTATGACCTCCATTAACCGTTACTCGAATGGAGAAACATTAAGGAATCTGGTCACATTTAGCTTCTGTCGGGCAATATGTACGATAAAACTTATTAGCTTATCACATGAAGGGCTATTGTAGTTCTTATCACACCCTGAACGGATTGTTCCCGTGAACGTTTCTATCTATAACCCATCTCATTTGAAGATCCGATGACGATTAATATGTTGTATGCTCCCTGATCACGCTATGTTGAAGTGGGGCGATGTTTAGATAAGCTTGCCCCGTGGATGATCGTACACACTGCTACTTGTGGACATACGGCTACAAAGTGTGACGTCACGTCGCTGATAACGGTTCTAACTGGCTCCTTAACACCTTTTTCGATGTAGCATTCTAGTCATGTTTGGGAGATAATATCTCGGTGACTACGAATCGGAGCAAAAATCAAACTTATGTGGTTTTTGGAGCACAGGCGCTCGGTCCCCGATTTATCTTGCGCTGCCACGGACTTGCCCGTGATTAAACGCGAAATACAAGCCGTATGAATGCTCATTTGTCAAAAATATTCTTTTAAGAATTATATTCAATGAATGATGTCCCGAGTGAAAGACAGATTTCGCATGTGAATGAGGGAAGGGTTTTAAACCCTCTTTTCATGTAAAGAGTCGGCTCGGCGCTCGGAAGCATGACTTCGGGAACCGAGCGCATGTGATTTAGAGAATCACCGGGCCATAACGTATGTGTTATACACTCTTGCTTCTTCCTCGGTTAAAATTTTCCCTTAGCTTAGTAATTCAACTCCACTGCCCCCCCCCCCCCCCCCCCCTCTTTCTTTTTTTCCGGAAGTGTACGTACTGCGGCGTCGCGATCGCTGGGTATCGCCCATCATATAATACTCTATCTTTACTATGAAATAAGCGAACGGAAGCAAAACTGACGAAGTAATTCTTCAATTGAAGAAACGCTAAATGCGCCTTGTATGATTTGAAATGCTTTCCCTTGATCGGCGTTTTGCTCAATCTATGACATATGTACAATGAGCGCAGACTGACATCAGCGGAAGGGCGTGAACCCAAGTAGGACCTCCAGATCTTACATATTCCTCCTCGAACAATTAATCATGCACAGGTAAAATTGTATATCACGTCGCAATGCACTGACGCCATGCCTACTCCAACCAACGTGGCATCCTACAACCAAACCCCCCACCCCCCCCCCCCCCCCCACTCGCGAGAAAACCCCGTTTGATTGACTATGAGGATGCTTCGAGGCGGATACTGGCATGCCTTGTCAGTTTGTTTTGCTCATAAATCACATCCTTGCCTTCACACGCTGGCTGGGTTCCATTCCACCTGCTCCGACCAGTGCACGCCAAAATCTGGTTGCCTCTGAGCTCGTAGCCTCGTGAACACTCGTAGCGCACGATACTACGACCATTGCGGTAGATGGTTGTAGCGTGGTCGATGTGGGGCAAAGTGGGACAGTGTCGACCTGGAAGTAGTTAACAAGGGGATCAGCTTGGAATGGATGAATAAACAAATTACAGATCAAAGTGCATCCAGAATGATCAAGATCTAGTAATGTACACATAATGCAAGATATCAAATCATACATAGGTGAAGTGTGGAGGGGGGAGGGGGAAGGGTAGAGGTTTGAATGTAGGATATGGTATATAAGCGAAGTAGTTTTTAAATGTTACAAACACCACTAGACACAGATATTACTAGACACAGATACCACTAGACACAGATACCACTAGACACAGATACCACTAGACACAGATACCACAGCAGATTCGGTCCCGTGCAAGCGAGAGATCACGATCAAGTGGCGCATTCGTTGTCATGCCGCAAACATGACCTAATTTGTTTTCAGTCTCACTCTCGCGTTAAGGTACGAGATGTTGTTTGCCTTGCCTTGGTCTAACCTATAAACGGCCTCTTGAATAACCCAATTCTATCGTTATCTAGCGAGTGTTGCCGCAGTAAGTGCATATTTTTCGCATACTTAATATTACAAAGCAATGTAGGTCCAACAAATGTAGGGTGCTAGTCAGCGAGCCCCGTCATTCTGGAAGAATGGATCCAGGCGGTGTATGCCTCGGATAGTAATTGATATTAGCTAAACAATTTCATTTAGAGCATATGACTTTCAAACGTGCAGCATGAACTTCTGCCACCCTGCGCACCATCCCGACCAGCTTTTAACGATTCCACGTTTACCGGATATTCCTTACAAACTGACACTTAAAGTAACCACACTATTTCATGGCCTGACTCACACAAGTATATAGATCCAAAATGGTAATAGCTCGAATTCTATCTAACAATGGTGGGATATGCAAAAGCGCGTAAATATGAAGTCGCCGGCTAATAATTTTATAAATTAATTAAATACATTGTATATTACAAAACGGTGTTATACTAACCAAAACAGAGGGGTGGCGCGTGCGACCATCTACCCTGTCGACATAGAGCGTAGGAGCTGCCCAGTAGATGGAAGCCGTGTTGACATCGGTAGATGATTCGCTGTGACGTACGGGTAGATCTGTCCTCCACCACGCCATTGTGTGAAGGTCGTGGAAGGTCACATCGAATTGGGTCCTCTAAAACACAAGCCGAAGGTTACGTCAAGGTTAAGACAAAAATATTCAAGGACATCATGGAAAATGGCAGAGTAACTCATCATGGCATACTGGAAATGTTAGTCTGCTCGCACAAATGGTCCACGCCGTCTTGTATATAGAAAATATTACTGACGTCCTTGAATACAGAAAGAACTTGTGGCGTCCTTGTATCAAGTATTGACAGTACAATATATTATTCGCTTCAGAGCATTCTTTGTTTCATTTTTCGCAGTGCAGTATGCAATTGAACGGCACTCCATTCTATTGTCGGCTCTAACAAACAGTTATGTCGTAGTTTAATGTCAATGAGGAAGACAGATGTAATGATAACACCCTAGCCCTCCCGTATATTAGTTACACATATGCCCAAAACAATAAACAGAAACCCGGATTCTTATGTAAGGATACAGTGAGTCTTGTTATGCACGGGAGGGAGCAACTTCTCAGTGGCTTGCTGAGGGATTGTGCTTTGTGTAATATAATATCGATAAAACTTCAATGTTGACTGCGAATCGATTCACTACGCTTCTGTCGTTTAATGCACTCAAAATATTTTTTCCTCACTCTGTGAATAAACTATACCACCAGCTGGAATCCAACAAAACTACGCACTCAAATAAGCACTGACATAAAACTTCACCTATATAAAAAACAACGTAATTCATTTTGACAAAACCAGTAAGTGTAACACATCTACATATTATGAGTAATGCCATGATGCAAGATGTGGAATAGATTCGGTGAAAGCGAACATTTACACACATACAATCAACCACCTGTCAACAACATTCGGCCCTCTTGAGATAGACTATACGGTTTTTTTCAAGTGGCATTAAATTCACAGGCTTGTCAATTAGCGAGACACACCGACATTTGTACAAGCACTGTTTTATAATCCATAGCTGCATGAATAATAGTCACGATATTGCGAACTAGTCGCGATATTGCGAACTACTTCTCTATGCCTGAACTTTATTAATACTGGTGTGTCAATGAACTTTGCGCTTGTTCACTTAGCATGAAAATGAATCAACTGGGTTAGGATAGTGGCTTCTAGAGGTAATGAAAAGCAATTAAGATAACGTTGACATTAATAAGCGAATAACTGTCAACACAATAGTTGCACGAAAAACGCAATTTGTAGGAATTCAAGTAACAAATAATATGATTTGTGAATCCAATTTGTGAAAACGGTTAAGATCCCGTTGAGGCTAAACCTGGAAGAGCATATCTCTTATTCCTCGTGTTTCATGCTACCCATACGGAAATATGTTACCTGAGCGCACCTGCTGTCCCGTGGAGAAGGCAAATATCACTCCCAGAACCAAATAGGTCAAATGGCTTTCCATGATAGCTTCTTGTTGTTGACTTGATGCTCTGGATCAATGATGATCTTCACAAATTACATGAACGATCGTCCGGGTAGGCGATCGCCTTAACAAATAGCGGGTATCCGTATAAGCCAACGAAATATCTCACTTGACTCTGTCAAATCATCCACGATTTTAATCCAAATGAGCGCTCACGAGATTTTGGTTTTGTTGTATAAAAGCGTTTTGTATGAAATCACATCCTCGGCCACCGTCTGAATGAAGCAGACACAGTGTTTCTTCTGATAGCTAGCGCGTGTCTGTGTCCGGCCAATACAACCCGGCAATACCTGGACGTGAATTTGCGTCTGCACGCTGGAGTAGGTAAGTGCGGTTGTTTTTTGGCGTAGTGGCGTGTGTGAGATCAGGCTGGCCCTGCATTGGAGCCCTACCTCAGCATCATACCCGCCTCTAGTCCGACTCAGCTTATGTCGGTCATATTTCAAGCACACACCAACCCTATAACTTCTTATCACCAGCTACCCGAGCAACAAGAGCTATGTTTTTTGTGAACGTGGGCTCATGGCGTGATGAGAAAGAACATGGTGTTAAGGGGTATGTTGATTTGAACGGAAAGGTTTAAGACCATTCAAAAAAACGCCAGGGATTATTGGCGAAACTGGATAATATGAATGGTTGTTTGTTGGGAACAATCAGATAAGAGAACTTGAAGTTGTTCCACAAACTTGTCGAAGACACGAAATTCCGATGCGATTTGTATGCTTTGTAATTCAAGATATACAAACCGATTTTTTCTCAAAAGACAATAAAGCTTTATGGGAGTCGGGGTTAACTATCACGGCTGGATTTTCAAAGGGCGCGACGGATGTATGTATGTGTGTGTGTGTGTGTGTGTGTGTGTGTGTGTGTGTGTGTGTGTGTGTGTGTGTGTGTGTGTGTGTGTGTGTGTGTGTGTGTGTGTGTGTGTGCGCGCGTGTGTGCGTGCGTTAGCGAGGTTATTATACAGAGAGAGCATGATTAAATACTTACATTGGCTTCGTGCTCCCGAATATGCTGGCTGCCTTACGATGGTCTGAATGGCTGCCTTATGATGGCCTGTATGGCTGCCTTACGATGGTCTGAATGGCTGCCCTATGATGGTCTGAATGGCAGCCTTACAATGGTCTGTTTGACTGTCTTATGAAGGTTTGCATGACTACCTTAAGATGACACAACTGAGTGTCTTATGATGGTCTGTATGACTGCTTTATGATGGTGTGCATGACTGCCATATGATGGTCTGAATGGCTTCCTTATGTTGTTCTGAATGGCTGTCTTATGTTGGTCTGTATGGCTGTCTAATGAAGGTGTGCATGACTACCATAAGATGGCACAACTGAGTGTCTTATGTTGGTCTGTATGACTGCTTTATGATAGTGTGCATGACTGCCTTATGATGGTCTGACTGGCTTCCTTATGTTGTTCTGAATGGCTGCCTTATGATGGTCTGAATGGCTGTCTTATGTTGGTCTGTATGGCAGTCTAATGAAGGTGTGCATGACTGCCTAATGATGGTCTGAATGGCTTCCTTATGATGGCCTGAATGGCTGCCTTATGATGGTCTGAATGGCTGCCGTATGATGAACTGAATGGCTGTTTTAAGATTGTCCAGCTGACAACCTTATGGTGGTCTCTATGGCTGCCTTATGATGGTGTGCATGACTGTCTTACGATGGTCTGTTTGACTGTCTTGTGAAGGTGTGCATGACTATCTTAAGATGGCACAACTGAGTGTCTTATGATGGTCTGTATGACAGCTTTGTGATGGTGTGCATGGCTGCCTTAAGATGGTCTGTATGGCTGCCTTTTGATGGTCTGAATGGCTGTTTTAAGATTGTCCAACTGACAACCTTATGGTGGTCTCTATGGCTGCCTTATTATGGTCTGAATGGCTGCCTTATGATGGCCTGTATGGCTGCCTTACGATGGTCTGTATGACTGCTTTATGATGGTGTGCATGACTGCCTTATGATGGTCTGACTGGCTTCCTTATGTTGTTCTGAATGGCTGCCTTATGATGGTCTGAATGGCTGTCTTATGTTGGTCTGTATGGCAGTCTAATGAAGGTGTGCATGACTACCTTAAGATGACACAACTGAGTGTCTTATGTTGGTCTGTATGACTGCTTTATGATGGTGTGCATGACTGCCTTATGGTGGTCTGAATGGCTCCCTTATTTGTTCTGAATGGCTGCATTATGATGGTCTGTATGGCTGCCTTACGATGGTCTTAATGGCTGTTTTAAGATTGTCCAACTGACAACCTTATGGTGGTCTCTATGGCTGCCTTATGATGGTGTGCATGACTGTCTTACGATGGTCTGTTTGACTGTCTTGTGAAGGTGTGCATGACTATCTTAAGATGGCACAACTGAGTGTCTTATGATGGTCTGTATGACAGCTTTGTGATGGTGTGCATGGCTGCCTTAAGATGTTCTGTATGGCTGCCTTATGATGGTCTGAATGGCGGTTTTAAGATTGTCCAACTGACAACCTTATGGTGGTCTCTATGGCTGCCTTATTATGGTCTGCATGCCCGCCTTATGATGGTTTGTATAGATGCCTAATGATGGTCTACAAGACTGTTCCATGATAATCTGCTTGGCGGCCTTAAGATGGTCGATGCGACGGCCCTATGTGTAAAACTAACCTCTGGCATCTGGTTTGCGGTACCCTTTTTACGCGACGCTAACCCGGCGCTTTTACTACTTCTGCTGTCTTGCAGTGCAGAAAAAAACTGGCGACAAAGACCCAATCGTCGACTTGTTGTGTGTTATTTACCTGGCTCCCGGCACGTACAGATCACCGTATCTTCCATTCATATTTAGCCAAACCTGTCACCGGAAATCCATAGGGCGCCCAAATCAGGCCCGTAGCCATGGGGGTTTATATACAGACATATTGTGTGTCGATGGTGCCTTTAAAGAGACTGTTCAGCCACATATAAGGCAATCAGGGATCATTTCGTTATTACATTACTACGATTAACGCAGACGTAAGTAATGACATCTTCTAATTTGTGCCGCCGAGTTTACATGATGGAAGTTATGTTGATAAGTTTTTAACATTATTATTTGACTGGAAATGTTCATGATATACTGTGGAGATCTGTTTTATTCAGTTATGTCGTTCCATCGATAACGGTGCCTCCCTAAAACCATGAACTACACGAATGTTAGCTGTAAATCATAACGCGCTCTGAATTTACCTCGCTAACGATGTGTATTCTTCCGCTTTAGTTACATAATGTAGATTTCATAAAATCTCCACTCATTCAAGTTGTGGGCATAATTGTGCACACATTAGACCGACAAGCAGGAAGGATAATGTCCGACAACATAAATGGCGACTGTCGAAGCAAGGATCTTTTTTCTGAGACCACAGCGCCGCGTAGCGACTGGATGTCTGAAAATGTAACATTTTTGGTTTCCAAGGTGCTGTTACCAAGCAGCTTGCTAGGCAACCACTTTCCTTATATGGGGCTGAACAGTCTCTTTAATTATGGTCTTATAGCCGTATCAGTATGAGCCAGGATAAAGGTCCACAATTGAGGGGAAAAGAACACTAAAAATCCTGGCTACGGGCCTGCAAATGAAACACTTCTCGTGAAGTCAAGGATATGTACTCGGACATGTTCCACTATAATCAGTAAATCACATCCTCAACATGCAGTTAATACCCCACCCCACCTGGTAATTAACCCTTCGCTGTCAACTCCAGAGGCTGGCGCGTCACCAAACACCTGAGACCACCCATGTCATGGACCTTGATCAGTGTATCCACACGTTGCGATCTTTTTCTATCGAACACGATATCAATCGAATGTAGAAACTGAAATAGCTGAGTAACCTTTCCACGGAGATTCAATCGAATATGGAGTCTCTTAAGGATAAGATCGTTGTCGTGACAGGTGCGTACATAGCAGATATAGCATCAGATTCCTTATATGATGTTGATACATGTATTTCGATAAGATCCATAAGGCTGGTTAGATATTGGGCAGCCGTTAGATATTTGGTGCCCAGACAGCTAATAAAAGTCATTGAACCCAATAACGAAATCATAAAGCAACTGTCTGAACGCAATATAGTTTGTTCAAATACATTTTATGGGGTTAAAATCGTTAGATTGATATAAAGCGTTTGTAAAGCATATGATATATAAAACGCACCCGAAGGGCTATTTGTGTCAATGATGAATACGCGTCACCTTTGACAGATGCACTGAGCCCTGTAGGGGTTGCTAGTGTCCAAGTACTGGGCGGTTACGGTGCATGTCTGGTACTTTGCGGAGGCGACCAGAAAGCACTCGATGACCTGGCCAAAGAATGTCCCACACAGGTACAAGTTCATCGGTACACTACTTCATACGAAGTTTGATTTGATTTAGATACGTGTTCATCGAATGTATACCAAGCCTCGTCTCATACACATACACACTCACACATTTATAACACTTACACATACGCTCACACAGACAACAACACGCTCGGAAGTAAGCTTACACATACGTTCACACAGACAACGACACGCTCGGAAGTAAGCTTACACATACGCTCACACAGACAACGACACGCTCGGAAGTAAGCTTACACATACGCTCACACAGACAACAACACGCTCGGAAGTAAGCTTACACATACGCTCACACAGACAACAACACGCTCGGAAGTAAGCTTACACATACGCTCACACAGACAACAACACGCTCGGAAGTAAGCTTACACATATAACCACGTGTGCACATAAAACGTTCTGTTAGTAGGGTGAACACCATCACCTATACATCAACATACGCTTATGCATACATGCGTCCATACGTACGTACATTATAATATTCATCAAATATACACAGGTATGTGAATACACTCATTTAAATACAAATGGATGCACTAACATAAACATACAAACATCCACAAACATACAAGTATACCGACAAAGAACACACAGACGCGCGCGCGCGCGTACGTTCTCTTTTCGCTGAATCACCCATGCATTTGGTCATGAATGATTGCCTGCTATACATGAATAGCACTTGAACAACTGCATTATGGTCATTTATGATGAAGATCTTAGTTCCACAGTAATGGCGCAATATGCTACGATGGTTGACAGGTGTGTACGTTCGCCATGACGGGCAATCAGGAATGTGACATCAAACAAGTCGTTAAACAAGCTATCAACGAGTTCAGGAAGATAGATGGTCTAGTGAGTATACCTGTCTCTATCACCGGCGTAACAAGATCATTATACAAATATACGCCATATTCGTGTATCATTAATTCTTAACAAAACAAATTAAAGTCTCCTTTGGCAGAGCGATGATTTCACTTTTTCTCATATTTATAGCTTGGTAATAATATGTACGATCAGTGCTGTGCTTATTGTCAGTTTGCTTTGTTTGCGAATGATTAAAAAACCAAGATGGCAAAGTTGATATATCTGTTCTGAAGCTAATGAATGGGGGTAATTCGCAGGCTTTTACGACGGAAACCACTTTCGGTACGGACTTCGAGGAGAGTACGGCGCATGATTTGAACGAGGCTCTTAGATTGAACGTGGAGCCTCTCGTTTACTGGTACCAGCAATCCATGACTTACCTGCGGAAAACTAAAGGTGATATGTTCTTGTTATGAAAGTTGGTGGGAGGCGGCCAACCTGCATAGTAGTCAAAGCAGATGATCTATCAATAAGAGTGATGCCGTTGACAATGATGATGATGTTCGTAGCAATGATGAGGTAGATGATGGTGTTGATAATGACGACGATATTTGTTGCAGGAAGCATTGTTGCCGTTTCATCCGGTGCCTCAAAACAAGTGGTATGTGAATCTCGATTGCAATCACTTTATGTGTCGAAAGACATTGGACTATATTATATATGTTCTACACGGATTTGTCAGCTCGGTGCTAAGACATAAAAGAACCGACAGGTACTCACTGGGCATGGATACATACTGTTACTATTCTTGCATATTTATTAATGTGTCAGTGACTCTTGAACAACTGTTAAACCATTCATTTAAACAAAACTTAATCACAAATTTCATGCACCAATTCTATAGTTTCATCCATCCCTAATAATTTGATTCTCCATCGGGTGAACCATTCCCCTATGTAAGATGCACTGCCATAAGTCATTATTCCGTCGTTGTCAGCTTCCTGGGCAGCTTCCGTTTGCAGTCAGTAAGGCCGGTCTGGATCAACTGACTCGTTGCATCGCATTAGGTGCTCGATCTATCAATTCCTAGCAGTTGATATTAAATTATGATTGATACAATTCTTGTATGAATAAACCTCTTAGTGGACTACATTGACAAAGACAACGGATTTTATAAATTAAATCGTTTTACAATAATGCTATTTGTGTCGCCAGAGATGGCATCGTACGGGGTACGAGCGAACTCACTCAAGTAAGTCAGCCACAGTCCTGTCACGATCTCATAAAATACTCACAGGGATATGCACTGGCCGGCAGGCCGCTATCTTCTATGTATACGTAAAAGGGTTTATGTTTACATAATAGATAGCGGCCTGCCAATGCAAATCCCAGTGAAAATACATGCCTCTAAAATAACCTACCACTTGGTAAGCTTCTTCGGATCTGAAGAAAATACCGATCAAGATTCGCCAATGCTGAAATATATTTTTGGCTATCTTCATTACTAATGATCTCAATCCATGTACATCTGTTTTGTTAAATTTTCGGTTTCAGTCCATGCATGAGAAAATCGGTGAGTGATAGTTTTGAAAATGGCGGCTTAGTGCGCAATGGAACAGGAAAAATCTGAAAACCTGTATATCGTTGCGCAGTTTGCTCTTCAATTTTCCCACTTAACAGCGGATTTGTGCAGATGTCTCACTTTGGTTATTTTTGTCTTCAGGAGACAGAAAGCAGCGAGACCCAGTCACTACTTCAGGGCGGGGTTACACCCCACGATGTTGCAGAATATTTGGCTTTCCTACTGTCAGACGGCGCCGGGTTCGTCACCGGATCTAACATTATGATGGGAGATGCTACGAATGTACCAACTATGCACCAACCTTTGGCATCCTAGATGCTTTCAAAGGTCCATGCATTGACCAACATAAACTATTGGTTTAGACACGAAGTGTTACTCGAATCGATGAATTCAAAATCTACAATCTACCGGAACAGCTTTAATGATACCAGAATAACCACAAGTGACCAACAGCAGGTTTTTGTGACCTTGTTTAAGCACCCAATCAGTGTAGCAGAGGTTGTAGGAACCAAGCACTACTTGCAATGGAGAAGAGGAGCGACCGAGGTCCTGTTTGATATAGCTGTTACGAATTTCCGTTTATGTGAACAAAGACAACCCTGATCTGTTCAATAAAATACAGCATGAATAAAACAGGGAATCAATTATTATCTTCAGTTGTACAGTTCTATCATGTTGAGGTTATAAATACACAAAACGCTGCCCCACCCAACAACAACAAAAAACATTATAAAAAGTCTTCAGTGATCAAGTAATCAATCAATTAGAGATCAATTTGCTATTAAGCTTACATCAAAGTTGAATTTGCAACATATACAATAGTGATTTTGTCTGTGGTTCAATATCGGTTGACTAGATATAATACCAAATGATGAGATTTGTGAACCTAGGTATGGTTTCATTACTGAACATCCTCATGTATTGTTAAATATATCGCCCCACTACAAAAGATGATAGAAATAGCACGAGAAGTGGAAACACAGTATTAATCAGAAGCTCGAACTCAACATATTATCATTAAGGGCAATAGGAGCATCAAATTCTTGGGCAAGTCCTGTCATAACATAGGCAACATACAGTGAAAAGAGGAGGCATAAAAGGATAACAATGATGAGTTTCTCTGTTCCCAAGTCTTGACAGAATTCCATCCACAGAGTCCTGGCTGAGCCCAGGTGTCCCCATACTTGATGCGATGGTTTCTTCTTGATCGTTTTGGGTAAGAATGGTTCAGTTATGTCATCTGAACTGTAACTAGCCTCGAGGGAGGTGATATGTTCAAGATAATCAACAACAATACCATCCACTTTGCGACGTTTCAAAGCTTCAACTGGAACTACACCCAAGTTGTTACTGAAAACAACACATATTGGATCATCATAAACCAGTCACATTTCCATTTTTTAAAATCATCATTTGGTGGCTACAAAATTCAATGAATATTCAATATTAAATTTGCAGTAGGATCATGAAAGCTAAATCAATAAATGTTTGTGATTATGATGAAGTGATCTGCTGTGGAGTGTAGATGGTCATTTGTTAGATCAGTAAAAAGGACAAACCGGCTATGGACATCGGCACCATATTGCATCAGCAACTTAACCACACTGGTGTGACTGCAGTAGTGTAGGGGTGTATTACCCTGGAAGTCCACAACATTCACATCAGCACCAGCACACAGCAGTTCCAGTAGCACTTCCTCGTGCCCCCTCCCAGCAGCTAGATGTAAACAACTTCTGCCCCGATTATCTTGAGAGTTAGCCGTGAAACCAAGCTGAAGCATCCTTCTCACTTTCTCTACATCTCCATCAATACAAGCAGAGAGAAATACACCATCCATGGCAGCCTCTTCCTGAACAGACATCTTGTTGGAATTAATCTGAAAAGTTATAAAATATATTTAGCATTACTTTTGTATCACTTATACATAGATATTATATTAAAATATGCATTGCAGTTGATATCCCACAACACACTCGGTCATATAACTATTCTTGAAGATAGGCAATGGTAATGGTTATATTGGGGTTTAACGTCACTTTCAACAACGAGGTGATATTGTGACGGTAATGGATGAGGATGATTGTGATGCTTGGACAGCACCGTGGCCCAGACCGGGCTGCAAAACCCACACCGCTGGGAAGGTCCAGCACGGTACTATTGAGCTACCGGGTCGGGTGCATCCCCTTTCAGAAATGGGACCGCCACTTAATGTGATTATCCGAGTCACGGTGAACCAGTCAGGCTTTCATACCTTGGTATCTAACCGACAACCTGTGGATAAAAGGGCAACACAGTTTACCACTATGCCACAGGAACCGGCTGCTATTCAATTAGAATTTGGAACAACTATCATAGGGTCCAGTTACTTCAACACAGTATTTGGTGATGGTAACCTGCCCCTTTGCATTCTGGAATGTCTCGCACACTTACAGAAGCATATTCCATGAACACTTATGTTACAATCCAAATCCTGTAAATGCCCCCGCCCCCACAGCCCCCCCCCCCCCACTCCATTACATTCACACACAAACACAGACCTCCTCCACGCTCTGAATATGTCCAAAATGGAGTGGGGATATCATGCAGTTCAGGTTCCTTGGGTGGTTAAGCGAGTTACCTCGGACCTCGCATATTATGATTGACGATCTGATATTATTTTTAAAGCGTGGATATAACGATCTTGAATAGATTAGAGTTAGCCCGGCAACCAGACCTTACCAGGGCTCTTACTATCAATGACACTCACCAGACTCAAAGACACTGTACTGCCCACACAGAGGCCGAGCCAGTGTACAGGTGTAGGTCTACAGTAGAAAGCGACGTTTCTTTTCCTGTTAACCGGAGGTCCAAGCTTGAACTGACTACTGATCTAGCCGTCCACGACGTCTTATATTGACATATATTTATATTACCGTCGTTCGCGGCTAATCGCCCCTCAGTCAAACAAGACAAAGGTAAGGATATCTTTAACGGCGTCAAACAAGCGCCTGTCCAAAGCAAATATCGGTAATTCGAAACAAATCTTTTATGAATGTCGGGGTCTATACCTGTATTTTGCTATAATGAGTGATTTTTTCTTACTTAAGTGGAGTCTTGTTTTTGTCTTGTAACGTTATGACGGGCTGTAAACATTCTTCGTTGTAGCGCGAGTGTAGTCCGTGATTGTTTAAGGATGTATTTACTTTTCTTTACGGGTGCCAGTTGCGCGGGCATCGGGCTTCGAAGACGGTTGTCTTATAAGCGACTTACGATATGAATTTGTGATAAAATAATGACATAATAGCAAAAAAATGGGGAACAGATTTTATACGACTATATGGCTATGCGCCTTGTTACACATTAATTACGATTGGTTGCTTCTCCTGTATTTCTGACAGTATCATAAATGATACCAGTCTCACACAATTTTAGTCATTTATATCTTTAACTGTAAGATATTTTAAATGCCCCAGTCAGCCATGAAGAATATCGCGCTTATCATTATATTTTCAGAATGCTATGTGTAGTCTAGTTGTAGCATCATTACTCCTAGCCTAGACAAAGAAAATTCCGCCTCTGACAGCGCCGCGCTATATACTACTGTAGATGCGAAGAGCCACTCTCCATGGCAGATATGTTTGACGCTTCGCTAACATAACATGTCGAATCCTAGCCTGCGCAGAAGCCGCCGATGCGCATGGAGATCGGCGAAGAGCCACATGCGAAATTGTTAAGGTTCCGAAGTCAAAATGACAGATGAACCCGTTTAAAACTTACAAAAGCCCTCCATGCCAAAAAAATTGTGACAAAATAAAAGATTATATCACAATATGACACCAGGACTGTTTCTATTACTAAAGTTCTGTCTAATTGTTCTGTTTGAGCACTAGAATACTGCACATCAAGAAACTTTGTTCATAAACTCAACATGGCCGACTCCCACAATGCAACATAATTTAGTTAATTCGCTGTGATATTGCTCACGTTTTCGATTCGCGCGGTACCATGTTGGACAACAATTGTTAAATTTGTGTTTGATTTCGTTGATTCTGTTGATATAGGGGTATGACTGTTGTTGCACTCTAGGCATGATTGATGCATTGAGACAAAGGAGCATATTTGCTTATATCCTGAAAGATTCTGTCATACGGACCCTCGCCCCTAAGGTGTCATCAGATCATCAAATCACCAGTGGCGAGTGCCTTGCCCACATTACTCCATGGTATGATTATCCAAATTATACTAAATAATTCATTCAATTAATCCAAATGAGAAATGAACCATTGTCCCCGGATAGATATGTCACTACAAAGTGGTATGGTGCATCCTTTACGGATAATTAACGGTTAAGATTTTAGTGAATAGAACATTTATGGTCCACTTATTTTTCAATATCTGACAAGGAATCGGCGAACCATACGGTCGTATGTCGCGAATGACGACGAACGATTTGGGGGAGCAGAACCGCGTGGAGCTAATTTCCGGTGAAATTGTGAAGTTACGCAGGGCTTCTCGCCGGCACTGGCTGCTTATTAATTAGTAAGGGTTATAAGCTCGTTATGTATATTGAAATTCTACATTCCAATATCAAACTGTTCTTGAGTGGACCTGCCTTCATGCATTGACCTGGTGATGTGTTGCAAAACATTAACAAGATGACGAAATAAGGCAGTGTATTGTGCATGTTCACTGAAATATATTGCATACATTTTTCATCACTCGTGAGAGACTTTATAACAATGCTGTGTAGCTTCAGTAGATTATTCGTGTCTAAGATTACGAAAATACAACTTGGCCTGCACCTGAGTTACAAATTCACGTGGATGACTTAATTTCAAATAGTTATTTTATTATTTTCCCAGCAGCTGGTGTTCCTCTCTGCATTAAAGATGGCTTCGACCCAGACAACTGCCCGCAAGGGAACAGCAAAGCTCAATGAACTGTTGGACATAGAGTCGCAGATGCAGAAAAAATGGGCCAATGAGAAGATTTTTGAGATGGATGCTCCGGAGGAAGGAGCAGCAGAGGCCCAGTAACGACACATTCATCAATAACAATACATTCATTGAATAAATCCGTTAAGATGGATTTAGATTTTGTCATATCCGTTATATTAAGTATTTCAGATGCATTTGTGTGCACTGTTTTCGTAGGAAAGACAAGTTTTTTGTCACATTTCCATACCCTTACATGAATGGCAGACTTCACCTTGGACACACGTTCTGCTTGTCCAAATGTGAGGTGAATTTCCATTGCATTATGTTTATATATTTTTTGTTTTGCTAAAGAAAATTGGTTGAATATATGCAGCATTCAAATGCGATGGAATTTATTTCAACTGCAGCTGTAATGCCTCTGTTTCAGTTTGCTATGGGCTATGAGCGATTGCAAGGGAAGCAATGCCTTTGGCCATTCGGCCTTCACTGCACTGGAATGCCAATCAAGGTGAGCACTTCATCAAAAATGGTTTTCTTTAAGCAATTTTTAACTGGACATCCTTATTTGTCAGAATGTGTATTGAGTCCTAATATGTATGACCCATTGTCAGTAATTAGCATATGTCATGGAATGGCATCCTATTTCCACACCCTGTTGTATTGACCAGGCTTGTGCTGACAAGTTGAAGAGGGAGATAGAGGACTTTGGTTTCCCACCCTCCTTCCCTGCTTTTTCTGATGAGGTTGTGGAAGAGGAAGCCAGTGATGAACCTATCATTAAAGACAAGTCCAAGGGCAAGAAGGTAAACCTATGATTCAAGTCTTACCAGAGAGAAGGTCACCATTCTAGGACTGATTAATCTGTCTTAAATAAAGCATAGCTGCTCAGTTAACCCCATTTGTTACATATTTTCTTTGATAAATTAAAGTTATTGTTGTATGTGAAGATGGTGGGGTTTTTGCTCTAGTTGTCACTGTCTGTTGGGCACATAACTCAGGCTGGTTGGCTTGTACCATGATAATTCAGCTTGGTAGCCTGTGTCAGAGCATCATCCACCATTAAACTGGGCTGGTCTGTGTGACCAGAACACAGATGAACCATGGTGGTACAATGGTCTAATGTACTAATTTTGATTTGTAATTCCAAAAGGGAACTGTATTGAGGTTGTTTGCTGTAACCTACACTTGTGGCAAATCAAAAATTCTTTATTAATAATAGGTATGGTGAGGATATATATCGTGCAGGATGTTTGAGGACACATAACTCAGGCTGGTTTGCTTGTACCGTGAGAACTCAGCTTGGTAGCCTGTGTCAGAGGAAGGTCTCTTACAAAACCCTTGTCTGATCCCTATGACTTGGCAGGGATGAACCTCTGAGAGACAGTGATGTTGATCTAAGTACCCTGTCCATTCTAATAGATGTGCAATCCCCTTTCTAAGCCTGCCTCTCTTGGCTGATCAGCCTGTTGTTGGCTTAGCTGTCTGCTATATACCTTCGGGTTTCTGTGAATTCGGTCAGCCTCTCAGCGTTGACGCCATCAACTTAGCTCACTTTCGTGTTTGTGTTGGTTGTTTGTCATGCGTCAACTTACAAATGACGAATTAAACAAAGCCCATTTAACTTGCCTTGCGAAAGCGCTACTCTTAGTTACACTTGGGAACGCACTGCGCGGCAATGTTTTACGACCTGATGCCTTCTGCTCAAATCTTGTGGACGCGTCTGACACCAGAATATTTTATTCTGAATAGACACACCCTTTTTCTTGGCACTTGTGCAGTGCACATTTAATAGGATGAACACAGTCATAGTCAGATGATAGGTTGGATAAAGTTATCAGAACCAGGCTAGTGGAATCAGGGTTCTGGAGCATCAGCCTGAGAATGGGGTACGGTTTTTTGTCGCGTTATCATCCTGAGAATGGGGTACGGTTTTTTGTCGCGTTATCATCCTGAGAATGGGGTACGGTTTTTTGTCGCGTTATCATCCTGAGAATGGGGTACGGGTTTTTGTCGCGTTATCATCCTGAGAATGGGGTACGGGTTTTTGTCGCGTTATCATCCTGAGAATGGGGTACGGGTATTCGTCGCGTTAATTATGGCTGTGCTGTCCCAGATAAAGAAATGTAGTCCACATTTAAAGACCTTTGAATTTGCCAGAAATGTTTAACCCCGCTATTTTCGTTACATTTTATCTTGTTTTTAACATGTTGATGCATTTTTCAGAGCAAACTAGTGGCCAAAACAGGTGACAGTAAGTACCAGTGGCAGATCATGCAATCCTTGGGGCTTTCTGATGAGGAAATCGCAAAATTTGCTGATTCCAATCACTGGCTGGAATACTTCCCTCCTCATGCTATAGATGACCTTCAGAGAATGGGCCTCAAGGTCAGTGTTTATATTGGTTGTTTTCCCCATTCCTTGATTGTTTATACTTGGTCATTTTATATAATATTTTTGTTTAGACTTGCTTTATTCAATATTTAGGTGTTATAATGAATTTCTGAAATATATTTTGATCAGATTGATTGGAGGCGTTCATTCATCACTACAGACAGTAATCCTTACTATGACTCCTTTGTCAAATGGCAATTTCTTCACCTGAAGAACAGAAACAAAGTTAAATTTGGAAAAAGGTAATATTTTCACAATTTTAATGAATACATTGATCCTATTTCAAGTGAGCTTACTGCCATCAGCCATCATGTGGTTCATATGTAATTATACTATATTATTTATTTAAGGTACACAATCTTCTCTCCAAAGGATAACCAGCCATGCATGGACCACGATCGCAGTGTGGGAGAGGTGATAACACTCCTATTTTTCATGAAGGATGGAGGACCTTAGGTAAAGGCATGTAGTTGAGTGTATGTGTTTGTTGTGTGTAGAATGTAGGCCCCCAGGAATACACTCTGATCAAGATGAAAGCTCAAAAACCATACCCTGCCAAACTCAGGTAAGTTTGCTCAATGTGTCGCACATGTCATATAATGTGTCGCACATGTCATAAAGTTTGTGTGTCATTTATATATTTTCACATGGTATCTAGCCATGTTCTTGCCTTGAACCTCACTTTATTAACTTGGCGAATGCTTCCGCCAAGTTACCTTCGTTAGTCCCCCTTGTGGGTTTGATTTTTTTTCTGCAATAGGTCGGTAACAATGTTGAGCAGAACCCAGAATCTTTTTTCTGACCTTGACCTCACCTCATACTAAGGTCAAGGTCATTGAAAATGTGAAAAACTTAAATCACGAGCATCTCCGTGGATTATTATTCATTCTTCACAAATTTACACCATAACGTAGCTCAATTTAATTGCCAACTTTTTTCTAAATATATCGTGTAGTAAAAAATCATTAGTTTTACCAAGTGCCTATGGTTGAAAAATCGTGATATCAGTCCAAATTTTAAGAAAATTAACCCCTAATAAAGCATACCTGATAAATTAAAGTTATTGTTGTATGTGAAGATGGTGGGGTTTTTGCTCTAGTTGTCACTGTCTGTTGGGCACATAACTCAGGCTGGTTGGCTTGTACAATGATAATTCAGCTTGGTAGCCTGTGTCAGAGCATCATCCACCATTAAACTGGGCTGGTCTGTGTGACCAGAACACAGATGAACCATGGTGGTACAATGGTCTAATGTACTAATTTTGATTTGTAATTCCAAAAGGGAACTGTATTGAGGTTGTTTGCTGTAACCTACACTTGTGGCAAATCAAAAATTCTTTATTAATAATAGGTATGGTGAGGATATATATCGTGCAGGATGTTTGAGGACACATAACTCAGGCTGGTTTGCTTGTACCATGAGAACTCAGCTTGGTAGCCTGTGTCAGAGGAAGGTCTCTTACAAAACCCTGTCTGATCCCTATGACTTGGCAGGGATGAACCTCTGAGAGACAGTGATGTTGATCTAAGTGCCCAAAATTCAATTGCCTATAAAACAATAACAGTTTCATGGCAACAGAATTTTGTGGAAGGGTGTCAGTGGCATGATTAGTTGCATTATAAAATTTCATGGTTGTTGATGGCACCATTTCCAGTTGCAATTGCATCAAACCTTATCCAAAATTCCTCAAGTTTAATAACCAATTTTGCTGCGTTAAGCACTTCGATTTTAAAAATGTTTAGATATTCTGTCAGTTTTATTCAATTGGAAACTTTTTCTAAATATATGTAATTGTAAATAATACATTGGTAATTACATTCTAGCATGTCGAAAATTTCTCTTAGCAAAATTCAGTAAAATTGTTTCAATTCGTTATTGACAAGCCAGTTATCATCCAATCTGGTCAATCTTAACATTTTCTGGAAGCTGAAACCACTAACAAACTTTTACAATCAAGTTTTAGAAGGGTGTTGAGATGAATTTTGTTAGTTCACGTAGACAACTTTAGTAAATATTTCAATCACTCATAAAACGGATAATATAAATTTAATAGTCATAAACATTGGGTCAATTGTTGTCATCGACAGCGCAAATCGAATCGTGAAATTTTATTGATGTAGATTACGTCATTTCCGGTACGGAACTCATTGACACTCCTCCACCGAATGATAAATCGGTAGTGATTGTCATCATAAGGATACACCTAGAGCCGGGCAATGATTCTGCCTGTTCTCATGGGAGATTCTGGCCTCGTAGCGGTTGTAAAGCTTATTTTGAATGTGATGATCGTCTGGTAATTTGGTTTTAGCTCAATTGGTAAATTGAATTCTCGTTTGTATATGAATGGAGCAGGGAAAATACATTGATAACCGTATCAATAACCAGTCTGTGTCCGTTGATTTTTTGACAGCTGCGTGTCTGACAAGTCGGTGTTTTTGGTGGCTGCCACCCTCCGACCAGAAACCATGTATGGCCAGACCAACTGCTGGGTTCGTCCAGACATGAAGTACATTGCCTTCACCACTGCGGGGGGAGATGTGTTTATATGTACAATGAGAGCAGCCAGGAACATGGCGTATCAGGAGTTCCTTCCCACGTACGGCACGGTGGACGTAGTGGCTGAGCTTGTGGGTCAGGTAGGTACAGTGGCTATCTTGCCAGGGGCTGCAGCTACAGCAGCTCAGATTGGAGGGGGGGGGGGGGTATTATCATTCTGATAACACATGGTTTATCACTTGCAAAAACAATGAAGGCACGACAGCTTGAGTGGTGGGGGGCGGGTGTTGTATTTTAAATTCGATCAAAATAACCACATTATCACACAGTCAGACCTTGAATTTAGTTTGTTTATTTGTCATGTGCTTGTGTTACATCAGGACATTCTGGGGATGGGCTTGTCAGCACCCATGGCTGTCTACACCACCATATACACCCTACCTATGCTGACTATCAAGGAAGACAAAGGTATCAAAGACATCATTTTGGACATTGTCAATTCAAGTTAACATCTCACAAATCATAGAATGATTTCATGTGAATCAAAATCCTTATACCCATTTACCCTATTTCTTCATTTAAATTATTGCATTTGTTCTTTTTTTTAACCTTAAATCATATATTTATGAAGATGACCTTTGGTTGTAACCAGGTACGGGTATTGTGACCAGTGTTCCGTCGGATTCCCCTGATGATTATGCTGCACTCCGCGACCTCAAAAACAAAAAGGTGATAAGAATGGTCCAATAATGCCATGCTACATGTAATGATCCTGTTGCGATGTCACCTCGTTGCTGAAAGTGATGTTAAACCTCAATATTACCATTACCATTTTACATCATTACTGTTTGTAAAAGTAAGTTGATGGAGATGTTTGTTGTGTAGCTTGGTAAAAAGCCCAGCGTTCACTTGTTGTGTTGTATTTGTATCAGCCACTGAGGGAGAAGTTTAGGATCAAAGATGAAATGGTATTGCCTTTTGATCCGGTAAGTTTTGGTGAGAGATGTAGAGATAGGTTAGTCTGTACCTTTGTGAAAGGTAACTTGTTGATGTAGTGCTACCTTTGGCAGAGCATACCTCTGTATGTGTCAGTATCTTGATCTGACTGGCACATGAGGATGTGTGCCAGAGTGAAGTTTGCCTCCCCAGGCCCTGCCTTGGACCTCCCATGATAGGGCGGGCGACCAGGGAGTCCACATTACATCATCTTTGTAAATTGTCTTGTGTTATCCTGTTCCCGTTTGTTGTATTCTATGAAGCCTGTATGAGGCAGGCAGATTTCAGGTCCAATCAAAAATAAGAAATCCGTCTCAACATCAGAAATAGCAGGGGTCACAGATCGGACCTGATTTAATGGATGTCATTTTCAAAAGCATCAGGAAGTGGCCAATTAAGTTCCAAACAAATTTCCATGGTTTTTTTATGAAATCCACCTTTACAATATTTCCTCCTTATTTGATGGATTGCTTTCAGAGCATTTTGATTACTGAGCTATTCCATAGCACACCTCTATCTGTGGCAGTGTTTTGCCCTGTACTGACGCATGTAGATGTGTGCCAGAGTAAAGTTTGCCTCCCCAGGCCCTGCCCTGGACCTCCCATGATAGGGCGGGCGACCAGGGAGTCCACATTACAACATCAAATGCTAACATGACATACCATGCCTAGTGGAGGCTGAGTCAGGGTGACAGACCTACGGGTAGACAGGATAAGAACACGTAATGGTAGATTTGAATGGGCTTTAAATTGATTTGTAGGAGCATATTGAAAGAGACACGCATGTTAGTATTTCTGTACGTAGGGTCACATTGACTGAAAGTCTTCTGTTGTAACTGAGCATATTGAAAGAGACACGCATGTTAGTATTTCTGTACGTAGGGTCACATTGACTGAAAGTCTTCTGTTGTAACTGTGGTGTGCTGTTAAAACATATACTTACCTTACGTTTTCTGTTGTAACTCTATCAGTACTTTATAACACACTCAGGTACCCATCATCGACATCCCTGGCTTTGGTAACTTGGCTGCTGTCACGGTATGCGACCAGCTGAAGGTTCAGAGTCAGAATGACAAGGACAAGCTGACTGAAGCAAAGAACCAAGTCTACCTCAAGGGCTTCTATGAAGGGGTGATTACAATGCTTCATTATGCTGTCTTCATCCTATTAAACGCTCGCTGCACCAGTGCAAAGAAAAAGGGTGTCCATCTATTGGGGAATAATTTGTCTGGTGTGAGACGCATCTATAAGCTTTACAATTTGCCCGGTGTGAGAAACATAAGCTTTACGATAGATTATTGCCGCGCAGTACTTTGCTAAGGGTAATTGTGGGTAGCTTCTTCACAAAGCAAGTTAAATGGGGTGTTTGATTGGTCATTTGTAAGTGGGTAATAACCAACACAAAGTGAGCTTGAATGCATGCGGGCTGAGACGTATGAGTTCATGGAAAGAAGGAATATATATTGCGCGGTGCACAGCGTATGACAGGCGGCCAGCCAAGAGAGGCAGGCTTGGAAAGGGGGGTCTATTTAGGGAATCCACATCTATTAGAATGAACACGGTATATGGCTATTTCTTTCTTTCTGGTTGGCTTGCCAGTCAGGATCGTAATAATGTTGGCATGCATGTTGTAAGATAGTGGGATATTCTTGTTTGCATCATAGGTGATGACAGTTGGTGAGTTCAAAGGTCAGAAAGTACAGGATGTCAAGAAGCAGATTCAGAAAAAACTGACCAGTCAGGTGTGTTGTTGTATAACTAACTTGAATGTGCGATGTTGAATCTTTGAGAAGTGCACGCAGAGATCAGGTCATATTGCTAGTGTTGTTTTGTGTGTGTGTAGGGTGAGGCTGTGATGTACATGGAGCCCGAGAAACTGATAGTGTCGAGGTCGGCGGATGTGTGCGTCGTGGCTCTTTGTGACCAATGGTGGGTGATTCTCTCAGGAAACTCAAGTCAATGTTGTCCTAGTGCTAGTGCCATCCGTTTTGTCATATGTGCACAGCCACCACAAACTAACCTCAGCCTTAGAATTGCCCTGGTGTGAACAGGTACTTGTGTTATGGAGAGGAGTCTTGGAAAGCTCCGTGTCTCGAGCATCTGTCTAACATGGAACTCTACACGGATGAAACCCGCAGGAACTTTGAGGCCACATTTGATTGGCTGCATGAACATGCTTGTTCTCGCTCGTACGGCTTGGGTACGTGACTCCTCCCTTCATTATCTTACAGTTGCTCATGAGGTTTTACTAAGGTACTTGCAGACAATTTTGAGCTAGTCTGTTATTTGATCAATGCAATATAGTACTTGTAATGATAAGGGTTATGAAACAGCCATCCTTGAATATTGCTGTTAAAATGTGCCTCATTATAACATATCTCGGCCTAACTTTTCCACTTTTGTCAATCCCTCAATGTCTCTTCTCCAATGTCAAACCAGATATATATTTGATTTGATTGATTTTGTTGTTTTTAGCCTGTTGTTAATTCTAATATGTGTTTGTTTGTGATCAGGGACTAAGATACCTTGGGATCCACAGTATGTGATCGAGTCGTTGTCAGACTCCACTATTTACATGGCATACTACACTGTATGCCACCTGCTACAAGGATACTCACTAGATGGCGCCAAGGGTGGTCCACTTGGCATCAAGTAAGAGCCTCTCATTCATACACTGGCCTAGTCTGTTCCTCTTTTTATAGAAATATTTAAGAGGTCAATTGAATATTGTTATTGAGTGGGCATTTGTTGGTTTATTAATGAAAGTTGAGATTTGTTTATTTTGGAGGGCGTGGTATTTGCATTAATTGATGTGCATTTGTTATCATGTTGATGGTGATATTAATGAGGTGTTGTGATACTTGATAGACCCGAGCAGATGACTCCAGAAGTGTGGGACTTCATCTTTTTTAAATCAGCCTCAGCTCCCAGTCAGACGACCATCCCATTGGCCGCCCTGAGCTACGGAGAGAGTTTGAGAGGTGGTATGGCGTAGATCTGAGGGTGTCTGGCAAGGACCTTGTCCCTAACCATCTCACCTACTACATCTACAACCACCAAGCCATCTGGCCCAATGACAGGTGAGCTTACATCCAACTCCTTGGATACAAGCCATTGATGTATAAGCTTGCTAAAAACTGTGTGAAAGAGCTATGATGTCTTTATATCTCGTTAATATGACATCTCCTATGACGGGGATCGTGAAATCGATCACTCACTGAGCTCTTATATTACTGCACTATGGTCGACATTCACCATCAATATCTACATGAAATATATATTTTATTTGCCTCTAATGTCCATATTTCCATCACATCCAGAAGTATTCCAACCTTGTAAATTCACTTAAATATAAGTCCTTTGTCCCCAAAGTTGGTATGATGAGCTGTGATGATCTCTTTGTCTCGTTCGTATGATGTCTCTACCAAGAGCGCCTTCTGATTTCACTCGTTGTCTGAGCTCACAATCCAAACACATCAAACCTACTGGCGGAGACTCTCCCCTACAAAACCTCCTGGTGCAATGTTTACAGCTGTGAATTACTGGAATAATTTGTTTAAGACATGTAGTGAAACGGTTAACTAAAAAATAGAATCATGAAACAACTTGGGTTTTTAAAAAAAAATGGTTGTCCATTATGGTATCTTGTAAGGCTTGTTAAATACGGTCCATGAGAGAGCTATGATGTCTATATATCTCGTTAATATGACATCTCCTATTACGGGGATTGTGAAGTCAATCACTCGCTGAGCTCTTATATTACTGCACTAAGGTCTACATTCACCATCCATGTCTACCTCTAATGTCGGTCTGGAACTTTTCCAACCTTGTAAATCCACTTATATTTCCATCACATCCTGAAGTATTCCAACCTTGTAAATTCACTTAAATATAAGTCCTTTTTCCCCAAAGTTGGTATGATGAGCTGTGATGATCTCTTTGTCTCGTTCGTATGATGTCTCTGCCAAGAGCGCCTTCTGATTTCACTCGTTCTCTGAGCTCACAATCCAAACACATCAAACCCACAGGCGGTGACCAGTCACCAACGAAACCTGGTGTAATGTTTACAGCTGCCCTGTCCCCCCCCCCCCCAATTGTTTTTTTACCAAAATGATTACCAATTTTTTGGGTCCGTGAGAGAGCTATGATGTCTGTATATCTCGTTAATATGACATCTCCTATGACGGGGATCGTGAAGTCAATCACTCACTGAGCTCTGATCTCTTTTATTCTGTATACAAAATGTAATCCACCTTTTCCAGAATTATCACCAAATAATTATCAATGCTGTTAAAGAAATCAACATTTCTTTTGTTTACGAACAAAGTATGAAGCATGTACCTTATGTATCCCATCAATAAGTATGATCATGCCTTAGATAGATGTAGATGGGTGCTGAACACCAATGCACCCCTCGTGAGATCCACGGCCATTTCCAGGTTGAGCTGTGATGAACCTTTTTGTCTCGTTCGTATGATGTCGCCTTCTGGGGCTGTACCTGATTTCACACTGGTTCTGAGCTTTATTGGTCTCCAGTGAACTATCACGCTATAGTCAATAAAGTAAACATGTCTGAACCTAAAATTGTCAGGTATGGAGTACTTAATGGTGGGGAAGTTGTTATGGCCTAAGAGGAGTGGGTCAGCCTTAGTAGTCCATTAATACATATCACGTCTATGGTTTGCCCTGTCATTGTCGGCTTAGCATGCAGGAATGGCCACTCAGGAAGCTAGAAATTTTCATCTACTTCAGTTGGTCCATCAAAGGGGCTTGTAAGGATTATCCTGTGATACAGATATTGTTGATAGGCCGCTTTGTAACTCTGACAGTGGCTTGGTTTACCTGGTCATGAAGCCATTATGATTCTTTATTCTAACAAACTGTTTATTGCTGTTTGTGTAGTGAGCTATGATGAACATTACTGTCTCGTTCGTATGATTCCTCCCTCGGGAGCACGTCTGATTTAGATCAAGTTCTGAGCTCCCCACTCTGTTATCTGATACATATGTTACCTCATCAAGCCAAACTACAATGCCTGTGGTTTTATGTGCAGCTCCAAGTGGCCCAAGACCATACGAGCCAATGGACACCTCCTGCTGAACTCTGAGAAGGTACGATTCTCTTTAATGAGGAAGGTGTGCTTGTATTGATGTGTTTTACCTGTAGTAGTGATGATTTATGTGTCTCACTCAAGAATGGATCAGAGCGATGATGTCTCAATATCTCGTTAATATGATACTCCCAAAAGAGGAGGACGTGAAATATATCCTTTGCTGAGCTCTGATGCCTGAATCCACCTTATATACTTGGTAAAACTTTGATGCCAACCGATCATTATCCACATATTTTGTACACTCCAGATGGCCAAGTCCACAGGAAACTTCCTCACTCTCAGCAATGCCATCGACAAATTCTCTGCCGACGGTGAGTGTGTTGTGAGCTTACATATTTGTAATTCAGAGCAGGGTGTGAGAAATGATGATCAATATATCCGTGTTTCACCTGAATCTAGTGATTAAGTTTTGATAACCTGATCTCGCACCTGTAGCCTATATTTTTGGCTGTGACATGTCACTTTCTACTTGCAATGTTTATGTTATCAATTTCATAGCATAGAATGATATTAAGATTTACTAACTTTTAAGTGTTGTTAAAATATCAGTGCCTTAACTGGTCAGATGCTGTGTAAATGTTGATTGGTGATGAACACTAATGCAGCCCTCGTGAGATCTAAGGCCGTTTCCAGGTTGAGCTGTGATGAACCTTTTGTCTCGTTCGTATGACGTCTCCTTCTGGGGCCGTACCTGATTTCACACTGGTTCTGAGCATAGAATTTTTAATAAAATTTTCTAACTATAAGTTGTTAAAATATCAGTTAATCAATTGGTCGGATGCTGCATAAATGCTGTAGAAACTTGATCTCAGTCCTTACAAATGGTGCTTCTTTGTTCCTTTGGAAATGTCACCTACTACTGCCCCCACCCCCATCCACCTCTACACAACAACCATCACCATAATTATATTTACAAAGGATCCATATATTCTTTGGCAACCAGGTTATGACAGGTGTGAGAGATGATGATGTTTATATCCGTGTTTCACCTGAATCCCGTGATTACGTTTTGATAACCTGATCTCACAAGTCGACAGCTACCACATCACATTCTCCAGTCCAACTGGGCCATGTCTATTTATTGTCTTTCTCTCCTATAATTCAATCGGTTATATGACTAGTAAGAAGCCACAGGTTATATCTGGGTCCTTTACACAAATAATAAGTTCTTGTTGTTTCCAAAGCCCCAGTTTGTAAGGTATACTTATTATGCTGATTTTGGTTTTAAAACAACTCCCAGTACATACCTTCCATTCAACCCGTTTTATTATACACTCCCATTGCTCTGTCTTCGGTGGCCGTTCTCTTCAAGGTGTGAGAAATGATGATGATTTTATCCGTGTTTCACCTGAGTCCAGTGATTATGCTATGATAACCTGATCTCACACCTGTCGTTTGTGATCTCAATTGCTGATACTAGTCATGTGGGCTGTCCTACATAATCTGGGGATGCTGTGTTAATGTTGACTGGGTGATTGTGTTCCATTTAGTTATGTCCTACACAGAGGCTTCGTTTATTGGATTTTGGCATTATCAAGTTCCTATACTTCATGTTACTAATACAGCCCTTGACATAGCTGATGGTGTTGTTTGTGTAGGCATGAGGTTCTCACTCGCTGATGCGGGGGATGGCGTGGAAGATGCTAACTTTGTGGAGAAGATGGCGGATGCTGGCATCCTGCGTCTTTACACTATGCTAGAGTGGACGAGAGAGATGCTGGCCGTTTCTGACTCGCTCAGAACCGGACCTACAGACAGCATGTGTGACCAGGTCTTCATCAGGTACATCTCTTCACCACCTACACACTTACACTGCTTACTGAAACGAGTTTCAATCTCTTAATACAATCACCACGTTCTATTGTGATTAGTCGGTGTCAGAAGAAGTCTGGTATGTCTGTAACAGTGAAATGAATAAAGGAATCCAAGACACAAAGGTGTTGTATGAACGCATGCATTACAAGGAGGTCCTCAAAACTGGATTCTTTGAGTTCCAGGTGAGTTATTTACTGTTGTTGAGGGGGATACCATGCCATTCTAATGGTGAGTAGTTATTATACTGCTGTAGTGGGAACAATGGGGTTCATTTGTCATTGCGGCTGTGAGAAATGGCCTTTGAGTTAGATATAACTTTGCATCCATCATTTCTGTTTTGTATTTGGTAATATTGATACAATAACAGAACCAGGTGTGAGAAATGAGGACGATTTTATCCGTGTTTCACCTGAGTCAAATGATTACACCATGATAACCTGATCTCACACCTGTCTGATATTATGGCAATATAACACAAGTTCTTTAGCTTGGTGTTAATTGACCAGGTAGCAATCCATGCCTTGACCATTGTCATTTAACTAACGTTGATGTCAGCGGAGAAATCTTCATATTGACCTAGGTGTATAAATGCTACTGATTGTGGGTGTGTTGTTGTGTAGGCGTCGAGGGACAAATACCGCGAGCTGTGTATGCAAGGCATGCATCGTGACCTCGTGATGAGGTTCATTGAGGACCAGACCCTCCTACTGGCCCCCATCTGCCCTCACCTGGCTGAGTACATCTGGGGTCTCCTGGGGAAGGTGAGCTGCTTCATGTACAAGTATCACCCGTGTCAAGTCTTGCTCCTCCTTTCGCAATAGTATCATGTTTGTAACAGTGCTGCCCCTGCCCTCATAACTACGTCACAACTAAACCTTCTGTTGTGCCTTCTGTTGCCCCCCCAACCCCCCCCCCCCCCCCCCCCCCCCTATTATAGCCTCTGGCCACCTACAGTAGTGTTTATATGTCTCGGTTACATGCCATGTGTAGTCGCAGAGTGTGATGAAGGCTAGCTGGCCGACAGCAGGACCTGTCGACGAGACTCTGGTCAAAGCCTCCCAGTATCTCACCGATGCGGCTCATGACTTCCGCGTCCGAATGAAAGCTCTCCTCACGCCCAAGAAGGTTAGTCTTAAGTTCCCAACTCCACAATCTATAGTAATGGAAACCATGTTCACAGGTAACTTCACCTTAGCATGTCCTACTAGTTAAGTTATAACAATGTTTTGTCAGAACAAGCCTGCCCCAGAGAGACCGAGTCATGGCAAGATCTGGGTTGCACGTCACTACCCCCCCTGGCAGTCCTTCATCCTGACCACCCTCAGTCAGCTACACAAGGTACGCTTCCACCCTGCCACAAACTCTAGCCTGAATGACCTCCTTATAAATGCAGAACACCATTAATTAGGGCTGTGATTGTTTGCAGGAACACAAAGGTTTCCCTGACAACAAGGTCATTTCCAGCGCCCTAACTAAGGAAGCCAGCTTGAAAAAGTACATGAAGAAAGTCATGCCATTTGTTCAACTTGTCAAGGTTTGTAGCTAGCTTGATATGTAACAATTAGGATGTGAATGAACCGTCTATTTTGGGTATGTGTTATTTCACTGTTTTGTCCAAGAGTGAATGCTTTTAGTGTGAAACTAGTTATTCTACGAGCTATGGTATGCTCCATACCCTGTCGGGAGTTTAATCTTGGTTGGTTGATGACGCCCTGTGTATTGTTCATGCAGACTAATGTGGAGCGTCACGGCCTCGAGGCTCTCAACCTAACCATGGACTTTAATGAACGGGAGGTGCTTCAGGAAAACATCCTCTACCTCTGTTCCACCCTGGAGGTACCAGTGGTTCCATCTCTTGTACATGGGCAGCAACAGCTGTGTTATGGGCTGTATATGTTTATGTTCCTACGTGATGTGTGTTCAGGTGGAAGGGTTGGATATTGAGTTCGCTGATGACACGACCGATAAAATCAAGGAGGAGTGTTGTCCTGGCAAGCCATTCATATCGTTCTCGAGTCAGGTAAGCCCCTACAGTGCCCCATTTATTTGGTGTATCCTGGTACAATTGAAACATAGGGTTTGTCATAAATAAGAAAGTTGGTGTGAGGATGTAAGAACTTGTCACCATCAGAATGATATGGCATCCCCCTCAACCAGCCTGCAACAGTGAACAACTTGTAACGGAGGGTGGCTGTAGTATTGGTGTTCAGACTGCAGGCAATGGATGTCTTCATTTTGTGGAAACTGAAATGTTGATTAAAAAGTCACTTTCTAAATCAAACCCAAGAGGTCAAATGTCTTTCTTGCTACCACTTAATATATATTGACATTGAACTCTATATTCATGGTGTTTTTTCAGCCACACGTCACAGTTAAGCTGATAAACAACCAGCCCTGCAGTGGTCATTTTGAAATAGATGTGCCTGTTTACGAAGGTGATGATGTGGCCAAGATTGCCCAGAGAATGACCCGCCACAGCAGAGCTATCAACAGTGAGCATCTCATTCAATCATCTCATTCAATTGCATCCCCATGCTCACATTGACAGCGCTCGTCTATCAAGCAGATAACATTGACAGCGCTCGTCTATCAAGCAGATAACATTGACAGCGCTCGTCTATCAAGCAGATAACATTGACATTGTTGATTTCTACAAAATTGACATTTGCTTTGCACAACAGGTTGGCAGTCTGTTGCCTTGTGGCGTTACAACAATGCGGACCATGACCCCCGAAAAATCCCGTCAACGAAAGAACCCATGGAAAACAAGACATCCATCGACAGTAGATGTGTGTTTTCTGTGGATCCTGAAACTGGCAGCGTCAATCTGTCCAACAACGGAAAATCTATTCCTATAGGAAATCAGATTGTGTATGTTGTTACGTGATTAACTGTATTAAACTGATGATATTGTGATGAATTGGAAGCTTCTGTTATTTTACATTGCTGACTACACAACATAATGAATTATGGGCGATCTGACTGATATGTCTAAACAGTGGTCTTAAAATAGAAATTCATGCGTCATACTTTGAAATCATTTCTACATCCTTCAGTGAAAAGTATGTAATATTTTGTGATCTGACCAACATTTGCTTACAACGTAAATAAAGTCTGGTATGTTATTTATTCACGGGACATGTACAAGGTTATCGTCTCTCTTTCTTGGTCTTTTGGCGTTTGATGTCCGGGAACTTGAGAGGTACAGGTAACGTAGCTAGCTTCATCTGGATGGAGGCGTCACCTGTTCCCAACTTGGATATGTTAACTTTGCAGCCTATGGCTTTCAAATAGGTCATCATCCTACAACAAGACAATAATTACAAACCTCATCCGAGATGAACTCCGAGCATTCAATAGTGTGGCAACAGAGTGGTTAAGTGGGAATGAAAGTACACTATTACTATACCTACCTCTCTTTGCCTAGACTAAGATCTGAGATCAGAGGTGTGAATTCTAGGTTGAAGTTCTCCAGAATGAGGCTGATCACAAGAATGTAGGAGGCAAGCTTGTCTTTCAGTCTTGGAGGAATTGCTCTGCATCGGGTAAAAATTTGCACGGAACTGAAATCATGCCATCCCCATGTTTGAAGGTTTAATTGCCAGCTGTGGTATGTTATGGAGCACGAGGTACAAACCTGGTTAACATTCCCCGAGGTCCTGCCACTGACACAGTAAATTTCTCTATGAAGTCCTTCCTTACCAACTCGGGCAGTTCCAGTGGTATAAAGTCTGCAATATCCATCCAAAGGTATAATAAATAAATCTTAAAAGCTGTGATGACGACAATGTAAAATTTGAAGAAATTATGCCCCTAGTTCCTTCACCTTTGCGTTTGAGGTCTTTGACCTTGAGGTTGAACAATGAGATGAGGTGGTGTAGATAGAGAAGGCAGCAGGATTTGTCGAGCCTCTGCTGTTCGTTGACCGGTAGGCAACTCAACTGATGCATGACGAATGAACTGTACCTAGTACACACATACACCACTTCACCACCAGGATACAGGAGGAGGGGGCAGGGAGCTCAAAAGCAATATCACAATAGGAAATAATAGTGGTAAAATTTTCCTCATTTGACATCAATAAGTCGGCTCACATTTGAAAACCTATTTCCAATAAGCGACTGAAGCTTCCTGTATTACGTAGCCATGCAAGTAAAACTCACATCTTGTTTGTCCTCCAATGTTGAAGGGTGGCTTTGTCAGCTTTGGCAAGCTCCGTCCCCAGAGTCTGCAATGCTTCAATCACAGCAGGTGTTACAACTGTTCCGAGTTAAGCAACGTAGCGCTCAAATCAATCCATTGGTATGTGAATAACATGAAGTTACTCAGTAAGTTACCCTTTAGTTTCAAACACTTGCATTTATCAGTTAATAACTATGACATCTAGTAGTGAGGATGGTAAGGATACGGTCATTGAGTTTATAAGCATCTTCAGGGATGCTGGCGATGGGGTCGTGTGGGGGGATCACAGAGGCAGCATCACCACCTTTCTCAGGATCTAACAATCAACGCTTCCAACCATTAATGGGATGAACTGAATGTTGACATTTGGTCTTCTTTAAATGATCCAGTGATTTACTGACACCTACTGAAAAGGTTCTTGGAATCGGATTGTGAGAAGGCGTGGTTCACAGCTGATTCAACAGCTGTTTCCAGAGCCTGCCCACCCACAGTGTTTCTCAGACGTGACTCCATGGCACGACGCTTCTTGGAACTGCCAAAAGCTCCCGTCAGCTGGTCAGACTACAAATAGGTTATGAAATTAATAAGAAGGCAAGGAATTAATGATTCCATAAAGGCTCAGTGTGGTTCACCACCATGAATGGACATTAACAGATAGTGTTCTGTACGGCACAGAATGACCAATG
Organism: Urechis unicinctus; assembly: GCA_034190875.2. Classification (NCBI taxonomy): domain Eukaryota; kingdom Metazoa; phylum Annelida; class Polychaeta; order Xenopneusta; family Urechidae; genus Urechis; species Urechis unicinctus. Next base: position 2,299,673 of record CM067353.1, on the reverse strand, counting down.
CTAACAATTTATCATATAAACCTCACAGAAATATATAGATCAGAGGATTAAATTAATTGAAATATTACCAATATGAATATCACATTGGAATCTGTTTTCATTACTATATTGACAAATGCTTTATATGATAAAAAATGTTCACTTTTTGTGAGTAGCTCATTTTTGAACCGGCATCAACTTCATCTTCATCTTCTAAAAAGGGCTCACCAGCCTCTGAACCAAACCAAATCACAATCATTAAAAAGGGTTATATTGGTGTTTAGTGTCATTTTCAACCAGATGATATCATGCCAGTTATGGATGAGGATGATTGAGATGCATGGAGAGCTTAAGTGCCAGCACCCACTTAAGTGCCAGCACCCTTAAGTGCCAGCACCCTTAAGTGCCAGCACCCACTTAAGTGCCAGCACCCACTTAAGTGGCAGCACCCACTTGGCACAAACCCTTATGACAGATCTGGCCGCAAAAACCATGCTGCTGGGACGAAGGTCCAGTGTGATACCACTGGTTGGGGTGCATCCCCTTTCAGAGACAGTGAACTTCAGAGTTGAGAGTGGCCAGTCACCTTGGGAATGAAACTACAATCTGTTTGTTGAAAGGTGGCGTATCTTACTACAACTCAATGAAAACGGCTTCAACACAGCCCACTAATGTCTCAATCAAATATACAACGGCTTCAACACAGCCCACTAATGTCTCAATCAAATATACAACGGCTTCAACACAGCCCATTAATGTCTCAATCAAATATACAACGGCTTCAACACAGCCCACTAATGTCTCAATCAAATATACAACGGCTTCAACACAGCCCACTAATGTCTCAATCAAATATACAACGGCTTCAACACAGCCCACTAATGTCTCAATCAAACATACAACGGCTTCAACACAGCCCACTAATGTCTCAATCAAATATACAACGGCTTCAACACAGCCCATTAATGTCTCAATCAAATATACAAAGGCCAACTTTAGTTGTAATTATGGGAAGTGATAAAGTCCTACTCAACAGTGTGATAGGACACCTTACTGTTTACGTTAGACATCCAGCTTCTGTTTTCCATCAAACCACACGCCCTCCAAACCCCAATACAACCTCAGATCATCTCCAAGTAATGCCTCCCTATATCACCAGGGACGATGATGGATGGAACTTCAAATAGATCAATGAGATATTTCCTTCATTGTCACCACCCTGAACGGCTCCAGCACATCATGTTCTGGCAAAGAAACAAGTATGGCAGGACAAACTCACCATTTGCATATGGCCTTAAACAAAACTGCTCTGTTCCTAAAACTTGAACTTTGTTGGTCTTTTTGTTTCGTAGGAGGACATAATATCTGCAAAAGATATCAGTGAGAATTTAATGTCATCACTGCATACAGATCATGATGCTACAGCACCAGAAACTACCTGTAACTGACATCCCCTGCGGCCTCAAGGGCTGGTACCGAAAAAGTTAATGGCCCAATTTTACACCAACAAGTCAAAATAATGGTAACCATTACAAGTGCAATTCCTCCACACATATAACACTGAAGTGTAAAATATTTAAGGCGTATCATATTGTACAGTCGGTGGAACGATTTTTGCAAGAATTATGTCAGCAGTCCCCAAGTATCCACACATTATCAAGAAATAAATCTTCAATCAGACATATAAAATAATATCATACGACCATAGGGTGTTAAACAACAAGGTTCATCTCCTGTATTTGTTTTACCCCGCTGAGTGTGAAACACTTTGGACACTGTTCTCATCTAGGGAACCCAGGATTTACAGTGCTTTTCTTACAAACTGGCGCATGATAACACAGATAAATTAATACTGCAGGCATGAACTCGTCAAGTTGGCAGGTTCCATATATCAACAGGTATATCAAAGACCGTCTGGGATGAATGTCAAGTACGGGTAGCCAGCAAAGTGGTTGCTTGCAGATTCAACGTATTCAAGGGAAATATATTTTATTTCATTGGTCAAAATGTCCCATTCCATCATCTCCTAGCAAGGTTATCATTAACCCCACACAGCCTCAAATGTCACGAGGAACTAATGCCTATGTGCATGATAAGTCGGATGGCAATGCCTCTCATGGCAAGACGTACGAGACATGTAGCTCATGCTTACTTTACCTAGCCAGACAGGCAACGGCTTACCTCAGAAATATAAGTTTCCAACTGCGTGATGCTAAGTAACAGTTACAATTCCTTGATAACTTCCCACTTTTACGTAAATATAGGTGGGACATTCTTGAGGGTAGCTATGAAAATTAGCTCTCCAGCCAGGTGTTCTGATATTGTAGTTCCACTTGCTCAGCTCAAACTTCAGTCATTGTTGGCTGGCAAGTGTTAGTTTTCAGCGCGGTAATTGTGTTTATGTGTCACCATGTATAAACAATAATGTGGTAGAAGTTTGCTTACTTTGCTGGGTCCGATTGGTTCTGATCATTGTTTCCCAGGTACTGGACTCTGTCGGATTCACCAACCTAATCAACACCAATATGCAAACTCTGAATCATTAATGAACCCAAGTCAGCACTTTTTTACACTTACAATTTAATTGCATTATCCTAAAATAAACAAATATGCTCACCAGAATTTTCTTCTTACTGGCTGTTTTAATAGACTCAAAGTATCCGAAGTTTAACTCTTTGCCCGGTGTGTTTTTCAATTTTCCATTTGTAAAGTTGACTAAAAGACCACAAAGCAATTCTCAGTAAAGGAATTTAATACATCAATATAAATAGATTGGCCAATATGTTTTAACTTAATTCACCAAACCAGCTGCTACATAACAAATCCTCAACTATTCAAGTTGGTTGCAGACTTCATAGACATTGTTCCTGGGCAGTGCTTTAAGGGGTGTGCAATCATTAATCAAATGAAATACAAGTTTATAACATTATTATTATTTGCAAAGGTCAACTCAAGGCTTGAAATTAGCTCTTTTGAAACAAGTTTGGGAGCTCGTGCTCAACATGGAAAATGATCCGACTGTCGGTCTGTTGGACTACTTGAAATAGTTCCACAGGGTTCAACTGTTACTTTAGTCTCACTCTAGTCCATAAGCCGCAATAGTGAAACTGGTTACCGATCGCAGAGTATTGCCATCAAATGGCCAGACAATGTTGTTTAACTGCATCATCTTCAATATAGTCTATTCTGACAAAACCAGTCTGATAAATTACTCCCCCAACAATTGTTCTTAACCTAACTGTGGTCACAATACCATGCTACATAATTTGTTCAGTGACCAACCATTGACTTGTTCGTCTTTCTTTATGTAGATCCTAATGCACATTTCCTCTGTGATTCAAAGCCTACAACTCATTGCCGATACATAAGGCAAGGAAACTTCGCCTCTGACATGGACCCACCATAGGCCTCTCTGTCTGCTGTAGAGGCCAACCCCATGCCAAGCCAAATGTGGTGGACTCGTCAATTGAGAAATATTTCATCACCATACACTTTATCCATTTGAGTTACCCATACCCTTGTCATTTTGTTTGATTCAATTGTTGCTCACCTTTTTCGCTGCAGTAATAGGAAAGCTGTAATTCATAGCACTTGTAAATATCCTTAGAAAACAAATTCAAAGAATATTGTCCACAAATGTGTCTGCTCAAGTCTATGTTAAAATAAAGCAATTTCGTCTAACGTTCTTTGTTATCCGAAACAAAAATGGCGAAAAAAGGACCAGTGTTAATGTTTGAGATATGTTTAAAATAATTTGTGCATATAATGAAGATTTATGAGGATCTGTATTGTTCAGTGAGCAATGTGAGATGTTTAAGAATAACCAGATATGGTTCATTGATTTATTTGTTTGACTACAAAAGGTAGCGAGATTAATCATCGGTTGTCAAACACATTTTGACTAGGCATATCGCCAGACAGGGAGTAGTTGGGTCTGTTAACCGGGCTACCTCTGTCACTGAGAGCAATTACCCCGGTCGAACGTCTTGTAAGGCTATGACATCAACAGCTTTTACTAAAGTATCTTTTTTATACGATGTAAGTTGCGTTACATTCTTACTCAAACCAATAAGCCTAATTTTTCGGGACATAATCATGCAAAAAGTGTCGTTGTCGTTAGTCCATAGTCATAGAGCAACCGTGTCATCAGAGAGGACAGACTTTTGGACTTACGCCGTTATGCTCCGTTACGGGGTGGTGACATGTGTGAGCGATAATATAAACTAATATGTTTTATAAACCACGTTTAAACACCTGATTAGCTACAATTAGAGAAACAAATAAAAGTTTGAAATTAAACACGATATTCAAATGAACCTATAAAAGCATTTGTCTGTTTGGGTTGAACCAAGTCTTCATCGAACTGTAATGTTGCCATGCTTGAGCCATTAGTGGGTAACGGATTCTGCGTAAAAACCACGGTTTACAACCACGGCGCAGATTCCTTGCTATCACGCTATAGGAGATATGGTGTTGGCTTTTATGGTATTTGTAGCGGAATCCGCAAAAATATCATGTTTTACAGTGGTTCTTAGCTAGCAGAACCCTCTGGCTGAGAACCATGCAGGGCTTTTAAGTATTAGGGATCCCATCACCTAAGAACCATGCATGTTTGGAAGCTAGCTCATTCCAGTAGCTAAGAACCATGGGTATTAAAATTGAAAGGAACATAGTGACCTTATCGAAATAGCCAACAGTTCACATTACAGCTTTTCCGGTACGCCTTGCAATGCGCTTACCTGTTCAATATGCTTCTTGATGAACATATAATAGCTAAACTTTGAAATATACACCGATTAGTCGAAATTAACGGGCTACTAAACACCGTGTTTATTAACCGTGGTTTTTGCACGGAATCCGCTATGCACTAAAATCACTACAGCTTGACGTTTCGTCACCTTGATGATTCGCCCTCTTTATGCACACATTAATTATGAGTGGGAATAAGAGCCATGAAATGTCATCACAACTGCCTTAGTTTTTCACAGAAGGGTTTACTCAGTTATAGTTGCATTATTGCACTGTTCTTTCTCAAACAATGGTTGATTTGTTTGAATGCAATCAGACCGAGAAACTCATCGATTTGAATGACGATCAACGTTCATTTTGTAATGGATCTCCATGCATATAGAAGAATAATTAGGGAATGATTTAAGCACAAGGTATATTTACAAGAAGTAAAATTCAAAATTAACAAATATACAATTAACTGTGTGTTTACAGTTGCAGTTGACCAACCTTTTTGCAAAAAGATAAATTAATAATAATAAGCTGGATTTAATGAAGCAATATTTGAGGCTTTGAAGCAGACAATGACTAGTTTACCAAAACAAAATATTGTTGCCTATTTAGCAGGCCATTTACTCAGAAGAGCATATTTTCAAAACTGCCCTATTTTTCTTCCAGGCTAACCACCTGAAACTGAAGTCTCTCGATCAGTTGTTGATAAATAAGGCTTTTAAGGAGGACAATACTCTGGTCTATTCAACGGGGGCATTTATTGACTTTGAGGATGACCTGGAACATATATTTTTGAACATGTTTGAGGGCAAACGGTGTGTTTTTGAGGTTGTACAATGCTGAGGTGTTGTGCTCCACTAGCCTGATTTGTGGTTATACTTGCAGTTTGTCTTAATTGTAGTATGCAATGAAACTGTGCACGAAACCACGAATGCTTTTTGCTCTTAAGCTGGCCAACAGGCTAAGTAGAACGGCAGGAGGAATGAGAAATCGCAAAATGCTTAAGTTAACGTTTTTAAAGAATCGCAATGTATTCTTGTATTATGCGTACTATGTGATTTGCAGAATGGAAGTGAACTGTTAGTAACTTATTGTGATTATCTAATCAACTGTTAATTATGTCTACTTCTAATTATTGTCAATTATCAATAAACATTTATTGTAAATATCTAATTATGATTGGAAACTATACGAAAAATCGGACAATGTTTAGTCCACACAAAAGAACATTGATCTATTTTGTAGGCGATGTTGCATATGTTGGACATTTTTGAGGGCGTAATGCGTTTAAATTGTGTGCTTATAAGGTTGTATATAATGTTTAGCACTTGCCCACAGCTAATCTCATCTGAATGTCAATATTGTATGATGCTTTAAAACCGTAAACGAAAATATGCATGCTCTTTCCTTTTCAGTTGTTATTTTGTTGTAGCAAGAAATCATAAATTGGAAATACACGTGGTAGTTCATTATTACATCAGTGCATTGGAATAATATATTAAATTCATTAATCAAATGCTGAGTATGTCCACTTCCGATCTACTCCTCTCACTGAAACCTATAACTTAAGCAAAATATGAACTAATTAATTATGTTGACTAATCTAAATGCTTGTATTAAGGTAAACAGATATTTTGCTTCATTCTTTTTTTATCTTCCATTTGGCAATATCCGCATCACTTATAGAGCAGAAGTAACATACCGAGCAGAAAAGCAGTAGGTTTGTTGTATCATGGAGTGATAACTTATTTCTCATGGTTGTATACACCATAAATACTCGTGGTGAGCTGCGCTGAACGGTTGAGAGATATGACTACAACTGCGTCTAATCACGACAACCACCTGATCAGGGGCTCTGTTGTCATTAAAGGCATTATGATTACGTAAGCCGACAGTGAAAGCAAAGAGTGTATGTTTCGCAAGGAGCGTTCACTTCGAGTGGCTGTGTGGCGATCGCTTCCCTCACATTCTCGGGTTTCCGTCGCGGCAGTTAGGAGGGCCACCGTCACGCACAGCGCTTTTAACCAGAGAAGTCCCAATCCAAGCAACCATACAATATATGGCTTCTCCTCTCCCTATCTGGTACTATGGAGTCTGCTGGATGAGAGTGCACAGGGGAATTTTTAATTTATATAATTAGAATATTCAACTTAAGAAAGTTGAATACAGATATGTCACACATCCTATAAATATGTATAAATACCTATAAAGACTTGCTAGTACAATATCAACTTTGTGTTTTGTTTTATTCGGTGTTGTGATTTGGTGGAAGAGAGGTAAAACGTTTGTAATTCGTTTTCTCGTATTTCTTTGCAGAGATGATGGTGGTCGCAAGCATGTTGTGGCCATGATGTTTGCAGTGACTTCAATACCAATGCAATGTCTAATCCAGCATTACCGCCTGATGAAGAGACATGTCGCATGGCTTTTCACCTTGATTATTTTGATGTCTAGAAATTGCAATTACGCAGTCTATATACTTGTCACGTCAGTAATACAACTTGCAGTCCACTACGGCGCAAGTAAACCTGGACATGGTTGCTTCCGCGCAGTCTATATAGTCCACTAACACCAATATCAAACATAAGACAACGAATATTCACCACAGCTTAAATCTCTAACGTTCCGCGACGAGTATTGTGTTTGCGTTTTGGAAAGACGGTCCCTACTTACGGTTGTAAATCAGTATCGCCGCCTGACGGCTGCGACGGAAACCCGAGAATGAGAAGGCAAGACACTGCAATGAGAGACCTCGAGTTTTAATTTGGGAGCGCTACCGTGATACAAACAAAAACACATGGTAATACTTGGCTGACGTCGCTTCGATTGATGAGAGCGGCAAAATGTCGTTTCGCACAGCCTGACCGCTGCCAAAACACTTGGGACATAGGTATAAAAGTAGCGAAAATAAAAACTTCAATATGAAGTAACTTGCCCGAGTTGACATAGCGAAAACAGTTCGCCTTTCACAGTGTCCGTGCCGTTTGCTTTTCTCGATCTTTAATGTCCGCGCTGTAGGTGGTGACATTAGATTGTCAGCAACCTTTTAGACCGGGGCTAGGCTTGCCAGTGACATATGAAGATCTCGAGCACAGAGTTTACAGCTTCGCTAAGCTGTGTGGGGATTATTAAATTACATTGAATACGACGCCGTCATCAGGCGACGATACTAAGAAATCGACAAAAGCACATGGGGCTGTTTTGGGCTACAATGGCCATGCACGGCGAATTAATCAGGTGGCGTCTTCACATTTTTTTCTCGGGCTGAGGGTTGAGTGAGCGCTCTTAGCGAAGCTGTGCACTATTTGGTGAAAGTTGGACGTCTTGTGATGCAAACTGTCCATAAATGAGGTGCATGAACAGTCGCCGACGAGATTTGACGTAATGTTGGTCAGGAGAACCTAAGGAAACAGTCATAACGAAGAGATTTGTGTGGGTCAACATCTAATTTATTCCACTATTGCGGGATATAGGGTTGTACTGTTCGTATTTCTTTATTATTGTTAGATTAATTAAACATAAATTTTTAACTTTTGTTGAATGATAAAGAAACCATTTGTTTAATTAAACGCAAAACAGACTGTGCGTTGCCTCATTCTGAGTCGTACAGGTGCCATGATTGCATTTGATGAAACCGAAACCATAGCAAACCTGAATGAATTTATTGGTTCAAGTAATTATTATTTGTGGCGAATTTGAGCAAAATGATTGTTTTTACAAAAACCACATAAAGAAATACCTTTGCCTAAGCGCTGATTAAGGTCTGAAAAAAATAACAAGTTGTGAAGCGCTAATTTTAGCGTCCATTTTGTCCATAAAAGCAAGAAGTTACATTACTAAATTGGTTATAACTCATTGATAAAAATCACACTGTGAACATTGTTGCTTAGCAACAACAAAATCCACAAGCTTTCTTTTCAACAACAAATTTAACTTACAATAAAGAAACAGCGTTAAAAATGGGTTAAATTTTCTTTCAACAAAAGATTAAGCTTGCAATTAAGAAATGCACCTTGTCCATAAACACGTCAAAGTTGACCATTGCTAAATGTGGGCATCTCATACCTGTGAGGAGTTTCTTATTGATAGAATATGCCATAAAATGACCATATTCGAGGTGCACATGTATACTACCTCTATACACTTAAGTACCACACACGCACACATACACACACGCGAGCACACACACACACACCCCTCACACACACATAACATGTGTATATATATATATATATATATATATATATATATATATATATATATATATATATATATATATATATATATATATATATATATATATATATATATATATATATATATAATATTATACATTTTAGCCCAGGGGATTCCTGAAGACAGGCTTAAGCGCCTGAGGATGGCACATTCTCAGTGCAGGTTTTCGCCAACATCTAAAGTGAGGCTATTATAAGTCACGGCTGGGCGCCCATGGTGTAAACAGTTAAGATAGAGTATTTTAAAAGCACCTTCGATTGATTCATGAAGTGAGGATTCTATGGTTGAGCCGAGACCCTGGTTCAGGTTACAATAGACATCGTGTAGGTTATAGAAAACGACATTCTCTACTGCAGTACTGTAAGTTCTACATAGCGATTAAGGCAATTTTGACTACATTTTCTCTGTATCACTCGGAACTCGAGGTTAGTGATTCAGTATAACGGCGGTTATTAATGGTAAGAAATCGGAGTCAGATTCCTGAAAGCTGTGAATTGATACCTGCTAGGTCGAATGAAACCATCGCTTAAGTGAACCTTGAACTCCGCCTATCCACAGCGATTCGCACACGGACTTGCCTACTACTGTACCAATCCTTTACTGTCAAGCACTGCGCACCGAGCTTGCTGAGTTCGCCGTAAATATACCGGCCTAGGAACAACATGGTGAATTTCCTCATTCTAGCGCTAGTGGTCGCTGTAGGTGAGTGCGACTTAATCGTTGTGAAATAGATCATTAACGCAATCAGTACTGGCACACTTAGGATCAATATGGACGGAATTTATTGAGCTACAAGTCACAGAAGTCATCTTCACAATGCCAGTTTTTCAGAATAACTCATGATGCATAAAACCTTAATCAGAGCGTTTGTGCTCCACAGTCAGAGCCGACGATTTGACGTGTTACAGCTGCACCTACTTCAAGTTGGAGACAGATAATTCAGTTCTCAGTCCCATCCTGGATGCGTTCAGTAAGGTGAGTGACGACCATTGTCGGTTGGACTCCACCGACGATGAACACGAAGTGGACCGTCGGCTTTGTCCGCCCGCAACTGATGGAAAGGTCAATAAGTGCTTCAATGCTGAGGGCGAGGTAAAAACGGATATATCCATCTTAGTGACGGGTAAGTTGGGAATTATTCAGCAGATGTAAAACGGAGAGTAAGAAAATTAGGGGTCTAAAAAGCCATGTCCTATCACGCTATCACATCCCCACACTCTTTTCTATGAATATATATATATATATATATATATATATATATATATATATATATATATATATATATATATATATATATATATATATATATATATATATATATATATATATATATATATATATATATATATATATATATATATATATATATATGTATATATATATATATATATACATATATATACATATATATATATATATATATATGTATATACATATATATATATGTAACTATATATATATATATATATATATATATATATATATATATATATATATATATATATATATATATATGTATATATATATATATATGCATATGTATATATATATATATATATATCTCTCTCTCTATATATCTATATATAGATCTGTAGATATATATATATATATAAATATATCTATATCTCTCATATATATATATATATATCTATATATATCTATCTCTATATCTCTCTCTCTCTCTCTATCTATCTCTCTCTCTCTATCTCTCTCTCTAGAGAGAGCGCGCGCGCGCGCGCGCTAGCTATCTATCTCTCTCCTCTCTCTCTCTAGATATCTCTCCCTCTATATATCTCTCTATCTCGAGATCTCTCTCGCTCTCCCTCTCCCTCTCTTTCTCTCTATAGATATCTCGCTCTCTCTCTCTCTCTCTCTCTCTCGAGATCTCTCTCTCTCTCTCTCTCTCTCTCTCTCTCTCTCTCTCTCTATCTCTCTCTCTCTCTCTCTCTCTCTCTCTCTCTCTCTCTCTCTTATCTCTCTCTCTCTATATCTCTCTCTCTCTCTCTCTCTCTCTCTCTCTCTATCTATATCTATATCTATATCTCTCTATATATCTCTCTATATCTATATCTCTCTATCTCTATATATATTACAGACATCGAGTTCAGATACAAAACCCATCGCTAGGGACTGTGTCGCTGTGGACCCGGATGACGAGGACACTACCGATGGTTGCCATGACCACCTGCCATCTTACGGACCCATTCGAAACTTGCTGACGTCAGCGTTGTCATTATTCACTCTGGGTGCTGTGGATTTCACAGGGGAAGCATGCTACGCCACCAAGCTTTCTTCATACACCGGGGACGTCGCAACATTTCATACTTCATCTATCATTGCCTTACTGGGTTCAACATTAGCGTGGATCATAATGTGCGAATGAGACATTCATATACTTGGCAGCACAGATGACATGCATCGAATGGTTTACTTACATAAGCAATGGGCACTGTATGTTGTACTCAAACTTTGATGGTCTTAACTTGTTAGCGTAGTCCGTTATTAACATCCTGTTAATGATATCAAGTTACTGACTAGCTAGGATAGCCATATGTTGGTAACGTTCTATGATATCATTATGAACCACTTAATGATGTCCGTATCATTTTCCATCAATAAATTGCTTTCTTCGCATTTAGGAACTTCTACATCAGCCGATTCAACTAACGTTATACTCTAGATGGGTAAGTATGAACGCTTCTGACTTATAAAACAAATTCCCATGATACCCGGTTAAATATATAAACAAATTGGAAAATACATATCATCTCAATTTGCAAAAAAAAAATAGACAACTGGGTTTGAATGATCGAAACGACTCTCGACGAGGCTCCTGGACCCACTATTATGGTGTCATAGGGTGAATCTTCTGACAATCGCAGACAATTCATCGTTGTAGAGGGTTTTGACCAGCAATAAACATCTTGCTGAAATGTGCGTATGTCCTATTGTGAACGGTTTTGTAGAGATACATCTATGACTGTGAATGAAGAACATGAACTCAAGCCGTAGGTTTCCGAAGAAACTTTTTGGTGGCTGAAAGAGGCATGTTATGATGAGGGAGAGGTGTGTTGCCATAATGTTAATGACGTTATGATGAGGGAGAGGTGTGTTGCCATAATGTTAATTCGTCACCCATCATCGCCCTCATTGAAGTTGATGCTTGTCCACAGAAGGCAAGTGGTACTTGCTGCCTACACAAATAAACAACAACAACAACAACAAAAAGCAAATAGGGCGCTTCATGAGTGGGAGAAAATCATTGGAATTTTACAGCTACTGTCAACCCACAGAAACACACACATACATGTATACATGCACAAACACCCCACCCTGGTGAGAAAGGGTGTGGCGCATGTGTTACAAGGCAGTTGCTACATCCCCACGTCGACAGCCTAAGCGCATCCTCGGATTAGCTGTTTTCAGGGGCGGACTTTCTTAACTCATTACACCATCAAATATGCTTTCTGCAACCGGAAATGTTGGCAATGGTACTAAATAAAACTCCCCAAATCTGTGATCCGTGGTTATGATCCACATTTGAGCTTCACGCATTATAATTCCTAAGAATACTAGAACGCGAATTAAATTGACAAATGCCAACGCTGAACGCAGCAGACAATCCTCTCTACCCACAGCCTTCAAAATGATTAATGTACGATTTATACTGGCTCCAGTATATCTATCAAAGCTACTCAATTTGAATAGATATATTTTACATTATGAGAGCAATGTTAACATGCCCATATAATAACCCTAAAGGGCGATAACGAAGGGCGGTAAGAATAAAATAATACTGAATCATTATGTATGTGGTATGAAATATAAGGCAATTGGAAAAGGCAATGAATGGGCTATGAAGATATGGAGTATGATCGGCAAGTAAGATGATGCAAAGGAATATTATTATAAAGCGCAGACATTCGCCGACAATGTTACAATGGAAAGGGTTTGTCATCACAGGTAAACGTGCACCAGGGCACCAGGCAGGTTGACTATCGCGTTATAGCATGGAGGTCGCAGACGTCATTATAGGGGTTCGTTTCAACGTCCGGGCATGGTGGTGTTCTGTGCACTGCAGTGTGACTCACATTGATTAATCGAATTTGCGTATATTAAGCCTGACAATGTATAACGACCTGCATGACGTCAATTGTAAACAGTGAATCAGCTCACTGTATGTGTCATAAAGACCATGTTGGTAGTGAAGAGGAGGATATAAACAAGAGAAGTAACATTTGTTGACAACAATCTGTGTTGTTTTCTGTACAGACTCCTTCCTCTGTTACAATGGCGACGAAGACAGGCATAGATACATCGGACTTTATGGAAAAGCCAATCACCAGCCTGTCTCACCTGTATCAGGTAACATGAACTGTCGTTCTCTCTCGCAACTTCCTATTACCATTAGTGGTGTTTTATCATCTTTTACTCTTCGTCTGTCTTTGCGTCCTTTTTTGGTGCATAACAGGTCAATGTTATTACTGTGTAACAGAATCGAGATAGTATGAGAACCCGGGTAGAACTCATGATTTTCCAGAGGCAGGTAAGTCCTGCCTTTAGAGATGATTATGTTGCGATAGGATATCTGCTATTCTGACTGGGTTGGTCTCTGGGCTACGTGGTAATTTGATATCATAACATTTGAATTCTTGTGAATGCTCTTTCAAACGAGTTTCCGCAACTCGAGGGATATGTTACGAACGATAATGAACAATAATGACGCTCTCTTCCACTGTAACGATTGGATTATTGATAAACAAACGTTTGCCTTTTTCATTCTACGCATCCACAATTCAATCATGTTTTTGGTACAAAATGGATAGATGTCGTCTGTCGAATTATCACATCATTGAAGCGACTTCGTTTATTCGGAACTACTTTCGGATCACATTTGTGTATTGCTTTTCAGGCTGAAATGTGCCGGAAGCTCGAGTCCATAGAACCGGCTAAGAAATTTAACGTAGAACGTTGGACAAAAACTCCGGTGAGTCCTAACTCACAATTATAATTTGTGTTGCTAGACATGACAACATTAGGTTATCATTAGATGTTGCTTGAGTATAGAGATCGGGAGATAGTGCGTTAGTTAAACAGTAACGGTTGTGTATGCAATGAAAGAGGAGGCTCATCAATTAATGCTATCATCACATCAAGTCAACAATTCACTCATTGTGCAATAGTTAATGTCTTGTAGTTTATGTAATGTATGTACAGGGGAATCGTGGTGGTGTGGGGTGCGTACTACAGGGTGGGTCGGTACTGGAGAAGGCCAGCGTCTTGATTTCAGTACTGCAGGCAGAGATACCAGTTGGAATGACTAAGTCACTCAGCGCAGCTGGGCAGTCAGTATTCATTTCTCGTGTATAAATCCTTCCCTCTTATTACAATACACAAATTCCTTCAACCTCTTTTATTGGTTAGGAACGGCTGTCGATTGATGGCACTGAATCATCAACAAAGCTCTTTCTCATTCACTAAATTCCTTGTTATCTTGGCGAATGGTGATCAGCCCGGTTTGTAAGTTTGCTGTTCATGAAAATTGTTGAATTGTGGTTGCCAAAAATTTAAAATCCATAGTAACATGGTCAATCATAGGCCAATTCTGATTTTTTTCAAACTTCCTGATACAGTTCGCCAAGTTTCCCCATGTCCCATGTGCCTATTTTTTTATTGTTGTGTGCTTGAAGCCTCCGACGTTTCAAGAGTACGGACAAGATCAGTTTTTACGTGGGAGCCTTGACTATCGCAATTCACCCGGTAAGATACTTTACCTCCAAAAGGTTTGATTGTCTTGAGATTCAATGTATACTTTTGAGTACACAATAACTACATTACCGTTGTAGGTTAATCCGCATATACCATCTTACCAAAGCGCGCTGAGGTACTGCGAGCTGACAGACACGGATGGATCCGTTCAGTGGTGGTTCGCCGGAAATAGTGACCTCATTCCCGGTGTCCTTCACGAAGATGTATGTATGAATGAAGTGTACAGATAGTTATCCTAGAATTCATCTGCTGTTGTTTTGTACTCATTACCTTACTGGTGAAATTCAACAAAAATCATAAAAATTCGGGTTGATATTGATGTCGTTTAAGTCGGTTATTTTCAGGAGTCCCGATTGTTAAATTGAAGCACGACGAGATAAATACACCTAATGTGGGACGTTGTAGACACTGAATGATATCCTAAGCTACAAAATGGGCGGAATTTGAGCGAACATACACGAAAACTATTTGGGGAATTATGTGTTTTTGTGATGATTTAGGACGCACGCGAGTATCACAGCAAGTGGAAGGCTACATGTGACAAGTCCAATACTGATTACTACGCGCGATTCAAAGAACTCTGTGACAAATATTTTGTCATTTTCCATAGAGGTAACGTCACTATTTACACTTGTTTTCCTCCTCTTCATGTCATTTGATGCATGTTTTCCTTTGGAACAAAACTTAGACAAGTGCCATTTTTGCTGTCGGACAGGTGAAACACGGGGCATAGGTGGTATTTTATTTGACGATCTGGATGAAGATGTCGGCAGTAAAGAAGACGTTTTTGACTTCGTTAAGGTGAAAAATAGTTTTCCTACTGGCGTACAAGTGATCATATCTGTATAACCGTGACAAGACCATCGAACTCGAGCTAATGTTATTCATTATGTGGTAGGATTGCTCATTGACGTTCATCACAAGCTATCTCCCGATAGTAGAGCGGCACCTGGAGGACGAATACACACCAGACGATCAGTAAGTCAGCTATCATCTTTATAGAGAATACAATCCAGCAATATGAGCTCCCGACATGCCATTGAAGAGCCGGACAAAATATGCGAACAAACTCTCTGTCTACAGCACGATGATTTTCATAGATTTGGGGGTTTGGTCGCCTCGTGCTATTAGAGGACACCACTTCTTTACCATAAAACGCAAGGTCTCCGATCACAGAAACGTTGCAGCAAGTCTCGCGTACTTTTGTTTATTTATTGTAGGGATACATATCGGTGGGCGTGCGGTTCACCACACAGCCAGCGTAGCTATAAACTCTTTGGTGTCATTTTGAGCAGCCAGCACATGGCTTCAGGGGCAGACCAGATCATTAGGATTACCTAGCGTTATGATTGCATATCGCTATGATGATTATTGGTTTACGGTCATAATGGTAGATATGCACACCGAGTCTCAAACAATAACTTCTCATGACTTCCCTTGAAACAGTCGGGCGCACATGACGTGTACTGCACATCTCATCCCAATCCACGAATTAGTGAAAGACCATTATATTGATTTTATTTGAACGATGTTAAACGGGCAATGTGTGTGTAGGCAATGGCAGTATTTACGAAGAGGGCGGTTCATCGAGTTCAACCTGGTGTACGATAAAGGCACGACAACCTGGTTAACCAACCCCGGCTCCAACATAGAGACGATTCTCTCCAGTCTACCTCCTACTGCAGTGAGTGCTATTCTCCCAGTCTTCTTACAAACAATGTGTCCGAGTTCCCATCAAATGTATTGAAAAGGGTAGAAAAATCACGGTCGGTATCAGTATGCTCATCATCATGTCCATCAACATCATAACGGTCATGGTTCTCAATGATTATTGTTACAATAATCGTTTTCGGTGTTATTAGCATCACTGATTTTGACTTCGCTTCTTTTGTATTCCAGGGTTTTATGTACAAACCAACATTGACTGAGAGCCAACAGCGACATACGGATGTATTGCGAAATCCAATAGACTGGCTCAATTGACTTAATAATAAGCACTATTCATTTATAAGCAGCCAATAAGCACTATTCATTCATTGAAGTAATAAACGAAAGCTGTTTACCGCTCTTCACAAAATTTGATTGATGGTGCAAGATGAAAATTGATGAGAAAAAACGAAACACTCACAGTTCGCCACAGTAGCAACAAATGTGGCAAACCGCAATAAATTGGTGCAGAATCGTCCATATAAGTACAACCCATGACCGAGTCTTAGTAAGTAATTGGGTCATCGGATGATTGCTAGTATGCGTCTTGAACGTCAATGAGAAGCTTATCTAGCACAAAACTTCAACACCACTAGGCAGGAGCTATTAATGTTGCTATAGTGATGGAAATGCTTAACCGTTCTTTTTTTGAAAAGAAAAAAACTTATCCGATCCTTCCCTTATCACGACCATCGAGGGTGTCTGATTGTCGAATATTTACTTCCATACATTTACTTAAAATGCTTTAAACCCGGGGGGGGGGGGGGGGGGGGGGTTTCTCCTTGAAAAAGTGTAGGGGTGTGCCGCCATGGGAAACAAAGACCGGACCATATCTATACCAAGCCAATTCTCTGAAAAAGACCCATTCATATACAATTTTTTTAAAAGGGTCACCAATACATATACCAAAATTTAATGATCCCAAATCATATCTAGACCACCTCGAGGAGATACAAGGGACCCATCCATATACCGAACAAACGATTCAGAATGAAAAAGTACGTTTATTAAGCTTCGCAACTGCAGGTATAAAACATTGTCCGGTTATGAAGCGTACTGAATCAACTTACCTTCAAAGTCAGTCGTTAGTTCAGACAAATTGTTAGAAATGAGCCACTTCACAAAATGTTCATCCATAATCGATTCTTCCTGTTTCAGCAAGTTTAAAATAGTTATTTTAGTGACGCAACGGCAAAAAAAACTTCGCTTATTCCGTGGTCAGTCCCAACGATGCTTGGCTCATAACGGCAAGGCAGTTGATTAAATAGCAGCCAATAAATAAAAAATATGTGACTCGGGCCCACAGGCTATCAAGCGCCCCAGGACGTCGGTCCCATGAGTAGACAATATATGGTATTTCATTATTATGAAATTGGATTAAATGGGAAGATAACATGCCTCCCCTCTGCACCCCACATGAGGTTCCTCGTTCATGGTCCGGCAAACCGTACCTCTGTCAATTGTGCATACACGATCGCACTGGGATTCTCACGCCATTCCCACGCTCGACGACGTTATCAACTGGGCAACTTTGATTATATCAAGGTGCTGACAGCAATTAGACAATTCTCTTGGGGATGGATGGTTACCGGCTTGGGCTAGAGGGGTAGGCAAACTGATATCCCTCCTTGTCGCATCTGGGGGAAATCACTGGTCCCGGAAAGGGAAAGAGAATGTACGGACCTGACCTTTCTGTTTGCTTATCATGCCATAAAACTTGTCTCTGAAAAAACACGACCCCAATGGCAGCTGGCGTTGGCCACCATTGACCTAGGGGACCCGAGCAAACACGCAATATTGAGGCTCATACGTTAATTAAAGACATCTTGCTATTCCTATCTGTCATAATACTGATCCATTTGTATACCCATTGCAAAACAATGACCCATTGCTATACCTCGCAAAAATACGGACCCATTGGTATACAAGGTCATTGCAAAAAACCCGACCCATTGCTAGCCCTGGCTTTAAGAAATAACGACCCATTTGTATACCAAAATGGCAGAAAACCGACCCAAATTGGCGGCACATCCCTAGTAACCTTCACATAGTGAGAACCCTCCCGCCGGGGCTTTAAAAACGAAGAACGCCACCCCACCCCCTCACCACTCTTCGCAAAGGACAACCATTCAGAAGTTTTAATATCGTATGTCAGAGACCTTTAAACAGGTAAACATATCTGCAAATGAACCTTGAAATCCGTAATTATTTATCGATTTGATATGATAATAACTGCATGGCTTACCCCCGGAGTGTGGGGGTGGGGTGGGGTGGGGGCACTTGGCCTAATTCTGGATAGGGGTGTGCCGCGGGATCTCGAAAATCCGTACCCGTCGTACAAGGTCAAAATGTCCAAAAGCACGCCCCGTCGTACAAGGTATTATGCGAATGTTTAACCCGTCGTACAGATTGAAGCTGAAAAACATACCCCGTCGTACAAGTATGAGGCCCAAAAACCCGTCGTACAACTCGTGAGGCCGAAAAAACATACCCAATCGCGCGGCACATATATACTACCTCTATACACTTAAGTGCCCCCCTCCCGGGGGCCTACCATAAACTAGTCCTTTGTAATGCGACACCATTACAGGACCATTAGCGTATCTCGTGTTGCGGCCCTCTTAGCGGACAATGAGCGACACAAGATCGGCTCCTGTCAGTACTCAGTAAATGATAGTTGACACTTTTCAGGTACGAGGGAGTCAACTAGAATGACAAAAGCTATGTACTTAACCCGCCAAGTATCGCTGTGGATACTGCCGCTGGTGATCGCAGTATGCAAGTGACACATCTGCATAGATGAATTAACACACACATTTTTATGATATTTCGAAATAGCTGCAAAATAAGGTCATGAAAGCAACAGCGGTAGAAGAGAAACGTCAGAAAAGTAAAAAATGAATATTTATTTACACAAAGGAATCAATATTCAATCTCGGTGTTCGTATATGTCGCGAGACAGCGTGACCCGACCTTGTTTATATAGCTTAAGACCGATTATAACGTGATTTTGGTATTAAAGTAAATAAATATATTTCGAGCTGTAAGGTCTTGATATATCGGAGTATCCTGCTTATGCCACAACACAAGTAATTACCGGATGAAGAGTAAAGACTAAATAGCCACACACCGCTATGCTATTGATCACAGGCACTCGAGTTCAGACATCATAACGTCCCTGCACTAGCATTATGATGTTATATATCATAATGCTAGTGCAGGGAAGTCGTGATATCTGAACTCGAGTAAAGACTAATGGTACACACATCGTTCCAGAGTTTTACCTATAATATCTTATACTATTGTTAGCTATTTGAGATTTACGAAGTGGTACAACAAAATAAGGAGCTTGCCTAGTTACAATGGCATGTGCTGCTACTTTACGTTTGAAGATACCAGGGAGAATCTGCAATAATGTTGCAACATCAGTAGTATAGGAAGTGGCGGTGCGAGGGCACCTTCACTTTCTATACTACACTGTCAGCCAGCCCTTCTAGCCGATTTTCTCCAGGATCACACCAGTAGTTAGTCACCATAGAGGTCATCAAATGAGAAATATCTGCAACCGTCGCTGTAAGTTCCCTTCTTCACCCGGTCGAGGTCCTCCATGAACTGGGACACCTTAGGTTTGTTCTTCTCAATAAAGGCGTTATTACTCTTATAGGAGCCCCAGTTTACCCCAGAGCAACCCGACTTTCGGCTACCTTTTTTTCCGCCAGCCCCATGCAAGCTTTGCACGCCAATACGCACACAATCGATCCAAACAGACCAAAGCCGCCCCAACAAGCCACTCAAGCCAATAGCGCCCCCAAGGCCAAGCCCTTTCGACCAAGCCAGCCCAAGGCCAACCCAAGGCAAACCCCCTCTCCCGGTAACCAAAGAACAACCATTTAGACTAATGTAGCCCAAAGAGTATACTCTATGCCATCCGACAATGCAGCACCCAGAGCAACCACCATCTCGCTCCAAGACATGGGCCTCCGGGCTAGAAAAGCCGTTTCCGCCCATCTCCTCCTCGAAAACACCTGCGATAGAAGTCCTGCGCCAGATCTATGAGGCCTGAAGCGCAAAAAACTGGAG
This sequence comes from Urechis unicinctus, assembly GCA_034190875.2. NCBI lineage: Eukaryota > Metazoa > Annelida > Polychaeta > Xenopneusta > Urechidae > Urechis > Urechis unicinctus. Next base: position 2,279,162 of record CM067353.1, on the reverse strand, counting down.
GGAACAGGCAGATCAATGGCTCCAGGCCCACAACGCCAGAATGGCCGCCCTCCAGGAAGAGCGGAAGGTGGAGATCGAGGCCCTTGCCGCCAGGGTCGCTGCTAGGAGGCTCCATATCGAAATATCGAAAAAGGCCAGTTCCACCGTCAAAGACCTCTTCCAAGAAAAAGACACCACCAAGGTAGCCCTCGTCCTAGTCGGCCCATACACCATTCTGGGCTACCGGACAACGAGGGAAAGGGCTCCTCGTGCGTTGTTCTATGCAGCAGCGAGCAAATCGTTGTAGTCTTGGAAACCTGCCGCCTCCTCGCCATTCTACCTACTGCCGCCAAGCTCTTCGACACAAGTGTTAGAACCACCGGCGAGCTGGAGATCGAGATCCAGCGGTCAAAGTCGTTCCACACAGGCGGAAAAACCATTTTCTGGAACCCCATAGAAGTCCTCTCCTGCCCCACAAAAGAGTGCAGGCTTGCAACGGAGGCGTTCAACGAAGAAGAGTGAGAATTGGCACAGAAGGAGGAGAGACCAAGGCCTACGCAGAAGTCGCCCCAGCCCGCCCAGATGCAAGGCAATGGACCTTGCCCCGGAGGAATACAACTACGGCCACCTCGCCAAAACCACCTACCAAGGCAAGGAGCAGACAATCTTCTTCCTCCAGCCCCGTAGACGAAGCCGGAGACCTATATGACGAGACTCTCCCAGTTTGCGGCTTCTTCCTGGAAAAGGAAATGGCTGCCCTTGGCGGCATTGCGGCCTTCGAGGCAGCAGAGTACTCCTTGCAGTGCAAGCATGGAGAACCGCGGACAACCCCACAGAAGAAGAAAGACAGACTCGCCACACTAGCCAGGTTTGCGGCCTAGTACACCAGCTGTCCAGCCCTAGTACAGAAAAGCAAGTGTCCTCTATCTCCCATGGCATAAAGCCGACCAAAGGTCCACGACCGCCACTCCTCCGCCGCGTCTTTGTCGACCCAGCCCAACACCCTCTCCTCCATGCCCACCATGGAGACCTCCATGCCCACCATGAAGGTCTCCATGCCCACCATGAAGGTCTCCATGCCCACCATGAAGGTCTCCATGCCCACCATGGAGGCCTCCATGCCCACCATGGAGGCCTCCATGCCCACCATGGAGGCTTCCATGCCCACCATGGAGGCCTCGTTTTCGAGCACTTCCAAACTACACGCTTTCGGACTATTCTGAATAGCCCTACAAAACTCGAGATATGGGTAGAAGCATGTTTTTTTTCGAGTTCCATCTATACAAGCCCATATTTCTATCTCTATATCCCATTCCATGTAGAAGGGATCCTTCTTCCACAGCCTAGGGCTTGGAGCTGGCTTCGCTGGCTCTCCCCTCGCGGCGCCACCTCTAGGTGCCAGACAACAATGGCCTCAAACAAGCCATATCCGCCCATTTTGGCCCTACTAGTGTACTACGCCAGTTCCCTCGTTGCCCCCCTTCTCCTCCAAGACCACCAGTTTTGTGCTGGAAAAACTGGTGCCAGTGCTAGCAAACTGGTGTGCGGTGCTATCAAACTGGTGTGCGGTGCTTGTAAACTGGTGCCGGTGCTAGAACCAACCCATCTGTTAGACCTTGGTGTTGGTATCGTATAGACCATGCAGAAGAAGGAACTGTCCGAGAAAGAAATAGAAGAGATCTGGGCCCTGCGTGGAATCTCCACTGGAGACGAGATCCGAAAAAAAGAAGGGCATAGGCATCACCAGGCTGTACAAGATATGGCCGAATGGGGGTGAGCGGGAGGTGCCCAATGGGGATATGTCGCAAAAGATAGAGAAAAAGCTGGTGGAGGGCCCGGGGCTGGGGCGGGTCACCTCTGGTGGTTAGAGGAGGATCCTAGGCCCTCCAGGGTTGGGGCTGGTGGGTGGCACAGTCTATACGATTTGTTACTATACTGTGCAGCGGGTGGAACGAAAGGTGGATGGGTTGGAGAGAAAGGTGGAGGAGGTGGAAAGAAGGGTGGATGGTGTAGAAAGAATGGTGGACGCCTTTGCGGAAGACGTGGAAGAGGAAATAGACGCCGTTCTGGAAGACGGGGTTGGAACCAGTGTAGGAAGAATTGCGGACCTGGCCACGTTTTCGACGAGATTGCAAATGGCGGGATATGCAGGATTTTCCGCATTTCTTGCATGGAAGGTCTGGAAAATTACAAAGAACCACATGGAAGCCGCATCGAATTTTCTACCAAAACCAGAACCGGCCCCCAAGCCTACCCCAAGTCGGGACATTGGACCCTGGCCTACGCTAGTTGGGCGGGACCCTTTCTACATGGAATAGGAGACAGGGTAGGCAAATAGATCGCTTGGGGCAGACCACCATTTGGAGTGGCTTTGTAGGCTATATGGCAAACAAATATATCGCTTGGGGCAGACCACCATTGGGAGAGGCTTTGTAGAGACATATAGATCGCTTGGGGCAGACCACCATTGGGAGAGGCTTTGTAGAGACAAATAGATCGCTTGGGGCAGACCACCATTGGGAGAGGCTTTGTAGAGACATATAGATTGCTTGGAACAGACCACCATTGGGAGAGGCTTTGTAGAGACATATAGATCGTTTGGGGCAGACCACCATTGGGAGAGGCTTTGTAGGCTATAGGGCAGATCAGGCTTTGTAGGCTATAGGGCAGATCAGGCTTTGTAGGCTATAGGGCAGATCAGGCTTTGTAGGCTATAGGGCAGATTTTGTAGGCTATAGGGCAGATCAGGCTTTGTAGGCTATAGGGCAGATCAGGCTTTGTAGGCTATAGGGCAGATCAGGCTTTGTAGGCTATAGGGCAGATCAGGATTTGTAGGCTATAGGGCAGATCAGGCTTTGTAGGCTATAGGGCAGATCAGGCTTTGTAGGCTATAGGGCAGATCAGGCTTTGTAGGCTATAGATCAGGCTTTGTAGGCTATAGGGCAGATCAGGCTTTGTAGGCTATAGGGCAGATCAGGCTTTGTAGGCTATAGGGCAGACCAGGCTTTGTAGGCTATAGGGCAGATCAGGCTTTGTAGGCTATAGGGCAGATCAGGCTTTGTAGGCTATAGGGCAGATCAGGCTTTGTAGGCTTTAGGGCAGGGCTTTGTAGGCTATAGGGCAGATCAGGCTTTGTAGGCTATAGGCAGATCAGGCTTTGTAGGCTATAGGGCAGATCAGGCTTTGTAGGCTATAGGGCAGATCAGGCTTTGTAGGCTATAGGGCAGACCAGGGGCAGATTTTGTAGGCTATAGGGCAGATCAGGCTTTGTAGGCTATAGGGCAGATCAGGCTTTGTAGGCTATAGGGCAGACCAGGCTTTGTAGGCTATAGGGCAGATCAGGCTTTGTAGGCTATAGGGCAGACCAGGCTTTGTAGGCTATAGGGCAGACCAGGCTTTGTAGGCTATAGAGCAGATCAGGCTTTGTAGGCTATAGGGCAGACAAATATTTCGCTTGGTAGCGCTATTGGCTGGGTTGGCTTGTGTGGCTTGTTTGGGCAGCTTTGGTCTGTTTGGATCGATTGTGTGTGTATTGGCGTGCAAGGCTTGTTTGGGGCTGGCGGAAAAAAAAGTATCCGAAAGTCGGGTTGCTCTGGGGTAAACCGGGGCTCCTATAACCTCTATGGCGACTAACTACTGGTGTGGCCCTGGAGAAAATCCGTTGGAAGGGCTGGCTGACACTGTAGTATAGAAAGTGGAGGTGCGCTCGCACCACTTCCTATACTACTACATCATTTGTGTAACGTCAGTATTGACTCTATATATTTTTTTTTGCTGCAGCGCCCCAAACTTCAACACAATGTAAAACATAGGGATAAATGAACGAGTAGTACAATGTTACAAGAGTAGCTGTTTCTAATACTTTTTTGCCTTAAGTAAGATACCAATTTTTTTGGATATCCTTATTTTGATATATTGAATAAGCTGGCTCCACGACACCTTCGAGTCTATTTTAATCCATAAAAAGGTTGTTTACGTCACGATTGATTCCCTTCCGGCTTACTTTTACTTCAGTATTATAACTCTTATATTATTTATGCGTGTGGAGCTGGGTATAAATTTTAATAAAACAGCAAAGCGAAACCATCCTCTCTGTACATAGGATTCTTTGAGCTGAACCAATCGACGGTATAGTCACTTGATGTACGTATATGGGCACATTGTATATACTCCTTTCACTGCACCCTGCTACCTTTTGCAAGGCTCATAATGATTGTGTTGTGTTTTGTATACAGTGAACGAATACTTTTCAAAGTGCCCATATTCCCACATGCGCCATTACTCCAGTGCATTGGCAGTAGTGAATTTCGGATATTTGCTTTGGCCTACCCAGTCTCATCATCTTGCAGTATGAAGACAGACATCTCAAACCGCGAGATGTTTCAAGAGGTTCCTTTAAATGATATCTCTGTAAAGACCAAAACTGGCACAGAAAAAAGTAAATGGACTCATAAGTTGGACTATACTCTGACAATGATAGGGTATTGCGTTGGGTTCGGCAACATTTGGAGATTTCCCTACCTGTGTATGCGGAATGGAGGCGGTAAGAGAAACGGAGCACACAATTTATCACCAATATATAAGCATTGCTACTGTTATAAATGACCTACGCAAACATGACATGTGTCAATTCTATCTTTTGTGTTTGCGTCACAGTTAATATTGGTTTGTAATCCTTCCTTGTTGCAGGAGCATTTCTGATCCCTTATTTTATCTTCTTGTTTGTTTGTGGACTACCATTATTCTATTTGGAATCTGTCATCGGGCAGTTCTCAGGTTGCAGTGTTTTGGCTGTATGGAAGATGTCGCCCCTTTTTAAAGGTGCTTAATAGATTATTCTCACCTTGACTTGCTGTAAAAATATTTCTTGTTATCTTTGCTTAATATAAACCTTTCTCAGCTATTTTCTAGATATGTGTGTCCACGGACTACTTGATACGCCTTCTCTGTAATATGTGTCCAGGACTGGGAATAGGGACTATAGTTGTTACCGGATTATGTACAGCCTATTACAATGCGATCATGACTTGGACGCTATACTTTTTGGGAATGTCTTTCACATCACATCTTCCTTGGCAAGACTGTAATAATGATTGGAACACACCGCAGTGCTTCACTCCTGTTTCAGTCAGCAACAATAACGCAACAAATACGTCCCAATCACTGTACCAACATCTTCCCATGGAGTCAAATGATTCCATGAAGCAACGGACGCCACAGGAAGAATTTTGGCAGTAACTGAATTATTAAAGAATACCAATTTACACTTTAATTACATTGTCCGAATCTATCTATGCAAAAGGTGACATTCTCACTTATATTGAGCAGTCTTTATGGTGTCCTATATCTTTGCTTGCTCAGGTACAACGTGCTGGAGCTTTCATCGGGGATCGATGAGATTGGTGGTATTCGTTGGCAGCTAGCACTTTGTATGTTAGCCGCCTGGTTAATTGTATTCGCCTGTATCTGTAAAGGCGTCAAGTCAACGGGAAAGGTTGTTTACGTCACCGCAACCGTCCCGTACATCTTTCTCACCGCCCTGCTCATCAGAGGAGCGACGCTACCTGGTTCAATAAACGGCATCATTTATTTCCTTAAGCCCGATGTCTCTAAACTGTGTTTGCTAAAGGTATGTCACAGGGAGGTTCATACAGAAATATGCAATACAACATTATATATTAATCAGATCAAATTATGATGGGACAAACAGCAATAAGACGTGTTATTTACTTATCACTGAACAGACCTGGGCCGAGGCATGCATTCAAATATTCTATACTCTTGGGCCTGGATGGGGTGGCATCGTTACCATGGCAAGCTTTAATAGGTTTAATAATAATTGCAAAAGGTGAGCAGCTCGTAACATCATGGGATAACTTCATTACTTAAGCACGTCTATTATGTTGTTGTTGTAGCATTTTTATGAGCTTGTTGAAATATTTCATTTCCAAAACTATGTGGTGTGTATTGTGTGACGTTTGCAGAGATGCTTTTGTGATAAGTCTAACTTGCTGTGGAACAAGTTTCTACGGAGGTTTCGTTGTCTTTTCTGTGATTGGATTCTTGGCTCATGAACTCGGTGAACCAATTGAGTGGTAGTGACGTCAGGACCAGGACTTGCGTTCATTGTCTATCCTGCAGCTCTGGCCAAGTTACCTATATCTCCACTTTGGTCGGTCTGTTTTTTTTCTCATGTTGCTGACGATAGGACTTGACTCTCAGGTAACACACACACACACACACACACACACACACACACACACACACACACACACACACACACACACACACACACACACACACACACACACACACACACACACACACACACACACACACACACACACACACACACACACAAACACACACACACACATACAAACACACACACACACACATTTGCCATACCAATAAATACATGGGTGCATGGATTATTATATATATAAATTTCACGCCAAGAACCATTGAACGGCCATCGCAGCTTGGTCTATAGTCTGTTTTGCGTATGCTTATTTTCCTAAATTTCACGCCAAGAACCGAACGGCCATCGCTGCTATAGTCTGTTTCGTATGCTTCCTTATTAGCCTTATCTTCGTTACCCGGGTATGATCTATTGGCTAAGTTCATCATTATTAATTTGATGAAAATACACCACTCAATAGTTATTACGATCCCTGTTTACAATATTTCATGGTTTGACTCTAACAACGACGACGAATATGCAATAACTTTATAAAAGGAACATCTTGTAGCAACCTATGATCAGTACTGCGCATGTCATAGTGCATAGTCATGTTTTAGGCGGGTATGTATGCTTTCCAATTGGTGGACTGGTATATTGCCGCCTTCTCCGTTATGACAATAGGCTTTCTAGAGTGCTTGGTGGTCACTTGGGTTTACGGTAAGTCTGTAACTCGTTTACAGTGCCATTTGTAAGTCACACTTAACCTTGCTACAAAGTCAAAACAATACTCGATGATCACAATTAACCAGCGTTTGCTAATTGCAGGCTTCGAGAGACTCAATGCCAACATTGAGATGATGTTAAATCACAGTGTCATATGGAAGGCTCTTTGGGGGGTCATAACACCAGGCCTTTTAATCGTGAATATGTTTCATGATAATGCACAGACCATGATAAAAATAAGAACGCCAACAACAATGATGACAATGCATGCAGATTTGTATATAACATCCGTTGAATGCAGGCAATGTTGCTGTACAATGGTGTTACACTCACTGCTCCATCATACGGAAGCTACACATATCCAGGATGGGCAATTGGTCTGGGTTTCTTGATTTCAATCCTCGGCATCTTACCAATCCCGCTTTACATGATATACGGTGTTGCCAATACCAGAGGCTCAATGAGAGAGGTGAGATAGTGTCATAAGTCATAGCATTCACATCATTGAACGGACCACCACCGTGCGTAAAGTTGACTACTTAACGTGAAGTTGTGAACAATGCATCATTGATTGTGTTCAGCGACTTCGCCATCTGATTCGTCCGTCTGACTCATGGGGTCCATCAACTGAGCCCTATCGCAGTCAGTATTGGACTGACCTTCGCTCGTCGTCTACAGATTAAGAAATGCTATCATTCAAAATTGGTCTTTGATTTAATGTCTCCCGGTAATACGCTACACAAAATATCCGGTAATGTATAACTGCACAAGTTTGAAGCTTTGTTTTGGCGATCTAGTTGTTTAGTTATACACGCTTATTTGTATATTGTAGCAATGAATGAATTAATTATATAACCTATACACCCGCTATCCAATATAAACACAGCAGTGCCTTGAATATCGCATAATAAGTTATTATAGTTTCGATATATGTATTGCTCGGATGCTTTGTTTGAACCTGTCTTCGCATCAGCATGAATGATGGTCAATAAATTGAACTAGAAACCTGCGATGATATGCAAATGAATGCACACAGATCATGGCGCTCCAGTTTAGCAAGATTTAACGCATTCAGTAAGAACAATGGAATTCCAATGCTTTTGGCAATACATTGAAACAAAATTGATAGCCACCATCATCAAACTGCATTTAAAAGAATACAGCCATGCAATTCCTGTATTAATCGGCGACCTACAATATAGTATATTGCGAAATGTTTGCCCAGAAGCGCATCAGATCGGACACAATACTCCATCGCAGTCATTAACCGATGCAACTTTCCTCATTCGAGTGACATCTCAGAATACCTGGTCTAGAGTAGCTCTGTTTGACTAGCACAACAGAATCAGACAATATTCCAGCTAAAAAAAGCTTATACCTACGCTAAGAGCGCTCACTCGCGCCTCGTAACCCCAGAGACGTTGAATCGCATGTGCTTTTGTTGATTTTTCGGTAGCCGCACCCGCTGAGAGGCATGTGTTTCACTCCTTTGCATACTTACCGCATATCTAGAAGGAATGAGGTCTCTTAGCGTTGCTATAAGCTATTTGTTTCTATCTAACAGAATACCAAGGTGACGCATCTCTAGTATGGACCTATCAGATTTAGACATCATAGCGTAGTCCGCTCACATACAAAACGTTATGGCCATCCTTTATTCTATTGCGTCTGTTTAGGTAAAACAAACCTTTTTGAAAATAGCTATGTAAGAATTCAGCTCAATGTCATCAACTTATGCATGGTCTCAAATTGTTCAACCTCTGTCATTTAGTTGAATGTCTCACACATCTAGTGTTAGTTCCATTAGTAAAACAAATCTAGCTTCGATGCAATCATTGTGAACTTAAAATATATATATATATACCTATATTATGTACTTTATGTTATCAAGTGGTAATTGTAACGTGCACTTTTGATAATAAACGACATGAGTTTCTCCTGGATCCCCAATACAATCCTCATTTTCGTCATTTATTGGAATTATCAATATATTTTTTCCTCAACGCTGAAGTTCTGTATTTTCCCCTTCTGTGCATACACGGACCATGAAGACCATCCGTTTTAATGTCCGCAGTGTATATGTAAAACATTTTTACATGAATCTCAACTAAAATAATCTTATTCACAAAATGCAAATTTGTTTTGTTTTGTGATCAAATAAATGAATTCATGCAGCTGTGGCTTACCATACACACGTACTTCGCCTGTCAAATATTTAGCTTCCTTGTAATACTGCACGCTAATACTCACGGGTGGGATAATCTTGGGGACAGTGGGCTCCTTGACGCAATAAGTAGACCATGGATAAAGATTGCTGCTAGTTCCGACCCTCTCTTCGTCTACTGTTAACATCATGCTAAAGGATGATTTACGCTCAATTCGTGCCGCAAATCATCTCATTTTATTGGGCATTGACGTTAGCGACCGCTGTTGGTGAGTTACATACAGTATTTGCGTAATTAAAGGAGCATTGTTTATCACACACGAGTACTTTATTCCGAAAAATCCACGACTAGAGGCCAAAATAGAAGCGGAGTTTAACACGCAATTGTACTTTAGTAAGTTTCGTTGTTGTTTTTAAAGCTCATTTGGATTCATGCAACACAATAGATGCAGAGGTACTCCAATGCTTCCAATGTGGATATAACCATCTAGAGACGGACAACATAGCATTTTCCAGTATTGCGTCACTGTTTCATGACGTCAGTGATGATAACTGCAAAGTGAATTCCCTTGGGGGAATGCCCAATGTCAAACGGAGGGTTTGCCCGCCAGCGCCGAATGGAATGATAAATAAATGCGTTGATATGGAAGGTGAGATAACAGCAGAAGTCGATGTCCTCGTTACTGGTGAGCTATATTTAGACGCTTAAGCGAGCTGCATGAGTTTCTTTTAGGATTAATATACACCCACAGCTTATTGACTCCCAAGCTAAAACCAGGACACACTGTTTCAGAACTGCAAATATCGTTCAAAACAGTACACCAAGATTGCGTCAGCGTTGACCCGGATGACGAAGATACAACCGATGGTTGTCATGACCACTTGCCATTAAATACGGGTGTCAGATTGCTCGCGACTCATGTTTTGGAAAGGTTTACCCCTGTCAATGTTGATTTCACAGGCAAAGCTTGCTATTCTAGCAAAACTGCTTTTCAACAGCCATGGTTGGTCGCTGTATTGGTAAGCTCGGTGGTTGCCAGTGTAATTTAGCTCAGATTGTGAACTGAATGATTAACGATTAACCCCATGTGCTACAGCACTCTATAACACCTCTCTATGCACATGATAAGTAAAATAATGAAGTTATTTTATAAGTATCTTTGTTTGGCTTTTAAGATATGTTTCATGGCGCAAAGCATCATCGGATAGGGTGTACCTTTCTATATTGTAATTACTGGTTTTCCGTTGTTAACTGTGTATAAGATCTTAGTAGTGTAAAAAGAATCTTCCTGGTTCTTCGCACACGATATGCTAATGTTGAGAATCAATACGTGTAAAACAAACCTCTGTAATTTGATTATTTTCTTGATGAAGCTGATAATTGACGTCCGGATCATGGCATTGAACCATCTGCATCTTTAGTCCCGTTCGACGTTCTTGTGTCATGACCCATACAATGGTAAATAGGAAACGATAATTAATCGTTGAACTGACCAAAGTCGTTTAGGCGTTTCCCTGCTTTAAGCTGTATGCATATATGAAACCCAATGCAGAGTGATGATAGAGCTCATAGCGCCTTGTAACCTAAATAACGAGAAGGTGTCATGTTCACTAGAAAGCTGCCCAGATTATAGTTTGACTAGATAAGTGCAATCTGATATGCACTTTGTTCGTTAGGATTGTTATTGCGAGCTCTTTGGTTGATAACTGCCTCTTATCTCTTCTTCATTTTCACTGCTAATTGTCTCTCGGCCTGGTTATCGGTTATTGTGTCTGTCAGTTACTCTGCTTATTACAATCATTAGACTAATAAATGCTTTTGAAACTCGTCATATGAATTCAGGAACGATTTGTTTGTTTTTTTGTGTACGTAAGATAATTTTGAAAGAAATTTCATTTTCGATGAATAAAAACCGAAATGACACTGGTGTTATGCGTCGCGTTCAAGTACAAAGGTGATATGGCGACGTTGATAGATCAGGATGATTGTTATGCTGGAACGATAGTCATTATGTGTGATGGACACAGTGACGGAACCCCTACCACTATGATAAATGTCCAGCACGATACCCTCGGCAATGATTAGGTATAGAAGACTGACCATATCAATAGACTTAACCGACCTGAAAAACCGGGTCACTTATTTAGCAAGCACTTTATAAACCACCCTCTTTATTTAATAGCATGTATTTCGCGATAGGTTTGTGTCATTCAGCAATCTTTGTGATACAATTTTCAGTGATTTATTTCTGCTGTTGTTTTGTCGCTAATGCCCTTATATAAGGAATACCAAGTCATTTATCAATAATTTATCAACATGAGGGCAAGGCTCTTGTTAGCCTACATTTCTTCCCCGGGGTACAATTTCACAAGGGTGCCAGCCCAAAGATAGGGGTCTATGGACGATTAGATAGTAATATCTTTATCAATCATGATGCCACATTTTAAATCAAACCTTAAATAATCATAATGCACTCTAAAGGGTATACTAAGCATATGTGTTTGGCTCGCATGGTATTCATATTGAAAAGATTGTCACTATCATAGGCGCTCGGTCCGCTATGCCAAACGTGCCAGAACCTAGTTGCTCTTTCATGCATAATGTGCGGCTGCGCACTCTGGAAGCTTGGTCGCCACTGCAAACGAATCATCTGATCATCACACCCTCCCAAGCCCCGTCTCCACTACCAACCTGGCGCATTCCTCTCCTCTCTCAAATGTAATCGCTTCACCCATACTCCTACTCCTCCCACTGATTGTAATCAGGGTCTTTAGATGGCCAAAACGATGCCTTTAAAAGAATGGAATCAACCATAAAACGACCCATTTCGTTATGGACCATGCAATCGTACACAGTCGTTTCAATAAATTATTTCCAATGGATGAGTTAATTATCAGATGAGCTTGTTACTGTATAAACCAGGCGTGACGTCAAACGCGCATACAACTCGTCATGGCTGGAGCCCGACCTCTGACCATCTCTCATTGACAAATTAAACATACGTCGTCTGCCAACGGCGACCTCAATAGAAAGGAGTGACTTTGTTTATTCTTTTGTAATCCTGCTAGAATTGCATTTTCATTTCCTTTTAGTTTCGCGTGAAATGGCGATAATGTGTATAATTATACTTTCAATTTCTTTTCGTAACGTAGCCGATCATATTTGGTATTGGACGAATGTTTACGACCCACGTTTAGCTGCATGCACCATTTTGATATCTGTTAATATATGAATGACGTATTTAATCGCTCCACCTGCGTCATAAATTAATGGCAGTCAGACAAGGCAAGCTCATAATCGAAATCGCGCACTTTCAATGTACTGGGGTAAATGGGGAATTTTGCTGACACGATTGTATCATAGTACAATATTTCTAAACGATAGCAAAGAAAGACTCGTTGAAGTAAGGCCTACGTGCCATCATTTGAATGATGAGCTTCTGGTATGGAGCTCAATAGATAAGTAATTAATCGGGCCTCAGAAGTGAAGTATGGTATATAATGGTAAAATGTCTGATTGGGCATGCTTATTTGATAGACGCCTAATGAGGAGAGATGCTGCTGATGATGATAATGATGATAATGACGATGATGATGATAATGATGATGATGATGATGATGATGATGATGACAGAGATGATGTTGGTTGTGCTGATGAAGACAACGATGGTGATACACATGCTCATAATGACGATAATTATATTTCAGCCAAAAGGTAACATGGTCACTGCCAACTTAATCAACAAGATCACTGCCAACATAGATTTATTCTTTTCTAATTCTAGCATCATCAAATAGAATACCGCAAAAGTCAATACACCCAGTGCATGTTTAGCTGACTATCCGTCCTTGTCAATTCCATTATGATATTGTGGACATCATCTAACGTGAATACAGACGGGCGACTGGCAATGAACAAGAATAATTTATAAGAAGGGAGTAAGTGGATGTAAGCCAACGAGATACCACAAATTCCATATTGGCAATGATATGGTTCGCTGATCAATTAGGATTCTAATATTTTCATTATTTTGTTGGATCATTCAAAAACCAAAAATAGACTTAGGATATATAGCTAGCGCATGTGTTTGGCATCCGACATACAATATGCATAGTCAAAATTATTTATCGCATCAGATGATGTGTGCAAATAATTGTAAACGATAACTTGTATTTGCGTGTCTAAATATCACTCAGCTTGTTTTGTCCATTTGAGAAAGTCCCCCATCGAGCTGCGCAACTCTAAGATGACTAGCATATTCAGGCATCTGATATCAAGCAAACCTTGCAAGTGTTATAACAGGGGTTTTCTAAAATTCCATTGCTTGCCAAACGTCGACCTGGTTGCGTATTCCTCATGGGAAAGTCCCGGTGTTATCCCATTTCCCGGAGTTTCTTGCTGAGACGCGAAATTATTACATCTGCAAAGCCGGACAACACCGCTGGGTTACCCAGTCTAAGTAACTCGACAAGGATCGAGTACAGAAACACGACAAACCAATACATACATACATTACTACATTCATACATATATACATACATACACATGCAAACATACATACAAACACGCATGAATACATTCATACATTTAGACATACATAAATGTATGCACATATATATATATGTATATATATAAATATATATATATATATATATATATATATATATATATATATATATATATATATATATATATATATATATATGCATATATACATACACACTTACAAACATACATTCATTCATACATGAATATACATACAAACATACACACATACGCAACTACAAACATACATACATATGTACATACATACATACATACCTTAATACATACATACATACATAAATGCTTGCATACATACATACAGACACACACATGCAAATATATATACACACTTATATACATACAAACATACATATATACAACATGCTAACATACATAGATACATGCATGCAAACATATTCACATACATACACACATACATACATACATGCATACATATACTCATACATACATGCATACATACAGGCATTCAGGCAAACATGCATATGAAAATTCATATAAACATGCATGCATACTTATATATACATTCATACATACACACACACATGCAAACAAAGATACATACATACACACGTACATGCATACATACATACACACATACTAGCATGCGTACGTACGTACGGACATACATACATTTATACATACATGCATGCATATATACATAAATACATGCGTACATCCACATACAAACATGCATAGATTCATGCATACATACATACTTACATTCATGCATGCATACATTCATACATGCATACATTCATGTGTATATATAAACATACATAACTAAGTACAAACATCCATACGTACACATACAAACATACATGCATACATACAAACATACATACATACATACATACATACATATACATACATACATACATACATACATACATACATACATACATACATACATACATACATACATACATACATACATACATACATACATACATACATACATACATACATACATACATACATACATACATACATACATACATACATACATACATACATACATACATACATACATACATACATACATATACATACATACATACATACATACATACATACATACCATACATACATACATACATACATACATACATACATACATACATACATACATACATACATACATACATACATACATACACACATGCAAACATACATGAATATGCCCGAGGGAATACCCGACCTAGAACGGGTCGTGTGTCCGCCAGCGTTTCCAGGAGAGGTCAACAAGTGCGTTGACGTGGAGGGAGAAATCACAGCTGATGTGTTTATCGTCACAACAGATAAGCTTTTATGTTTGGTTGAAACGTGTTTGATAAATGATCTTGTCGAATTGAAACATTTTGCATAATATTTATTTTAATAGTATCAAAACATTTGTGCTGTGTCTGATCGCACATGACGTGTAAACAACACTATTAGATAACACTTTTGATTATTTTTATTTTCATAATGACCCATTATTTCTCTATGTTTGATGAGACATGTTTTCGTTGAGCCATAGTTTTATCAATCATCGCGTTTACACAACTGCGTGTGATCCACCTTTGCCAACCATCAATGTCCCCAGCCAGCCTCCGCCATTGTTTTGTGGTTCAACCGCCAATTACAGGTAGAGTAGTGGTATGGGATGTGGAGTATACAGAGAAGGGATGTCTAACGTTCAAGAGCTGACCCTTAGAATCCGAGACAGCGAGACCCGACCTTGCTTACATATCTAAAAGCCGTTTTTGTATTATAGTAAATAAATATATTTCGAGCTGTAAAGTCTTGATATATCGGAGTATCTTGCTTATGCCACAACACAAGTAATTACTGGATGAAGAGTAAAGACTAAATAGTCACGCACCGCTATGCTATTGTTCACAGGCACTCGAGTTCAGTCAGACATCATTACTTCCCTGCGCTAGCATTATGATGTTATATATCATAATGCTAGCGCAGGGAAGACGTTATGTCCGAACTCGAGTAAAGCCTAAATAGCCTCACACCGCTATGCTATTGTTCACAGGCACTCGAGTTTAGTCAGACATCATGACTTCCCTGCGCTAGCATTATGATGTTATATATCATAATGCTAGCGCAGGGAAGTCGTGATGTCCGAACTCGAGTGCCTGTGCTATTGTTTGTGTGGCGTGGTCACTTGGTATGGCTAAGAGTCAGTGGTCATGGCTCCCATCGCATACTGGCTCGCTCATATCAGACATTCCGCATGTTTTAGATGTGCAATTCACATTCACAACAGTCCACAGAGATTGCGTCAGTGTAGACCCGGATGACAAAGATAAAGCCGACGGTTGTCATGACCACTAGCCATAACACGGACTTGTCCGGCGTCACGTGACATTTGTACCGGAAAGTTACAAAAAGGTTACAAAGATTATTAAGTTGATCACGCAATGCATTTTTCCCTTGTTCCAATGATACATCCTCTGAATTTCATGCAAATTGGGAAACACTTGGGAATACAAATGCATTTCCCTGTGCCATGAAGCAAGCACTGAAATTAAGTTTGATATGTATAAATGCATTGCTATGCGTTCAATGAAACGTTGTAAATATTATATGGAGATGGCTTCCGAGTCACTTAAAATGCGCTCCATTTTAACTTCAATGTTATAGGCTAAGTTTATTTTGGCTTATGGAGCCAAACACTGACATATTAACCATTTGTGGAGTAAAAATTTAGGAAAGATGGAAATAGCAGATGAGTTTCATTCTTTAGTTGAGGTTGTTTGCAATAAACTACTTATTGAAGTGGATGAAATTTACTGTCAACCAAATCAGTCAGTTGATAACTATATGGACAGTCTAGCATATCGGAATTCAGAAGAAAAGATAAACAATGTTATTTGTCATTATGAAAATGAATGAACCAACCCACATCTATAATCTAATGAAAATAAGTTTTGTATATTGCTTGGCAATAATCCGACATGGGTAACTCGAATAGTCTCCTTTTCTGTGACGCTAATCTTTGAGGGCATTTATAGGAGTGGGTGTTTTTGAATGTGGTAAATGAATAAATTCTTATTTCTCATGTGCGTGATATGATGCCAATGTGATTACCACAATACTTGGACCAAGTCAAAGACAACTGTTATATGAATCAGTATTATAATATCGTTGCTGACATATTTGTGATTTTTCTTTTATAAAAGCATTCCAATTATTACAAGAAAATTGACCATGGAACAATAGTCAATGACAACCGAATTCAAATGTCCTAAATTAAATATACTCGACCTCTTAACACTGATATGCTGGTCATGGAAAAAAAGTACTTAATGAATGGGCGATATTTAGTGAAATGCATATGGCTGAACAGTCAACGCGTACATCATTGACATAAGTCCATCACCGGCCGCGCAAAACTCGATAACACTGCTAATGCAAACGTTTTGCCGATTAATCCGCATCGTACCTAATTGATTTCGGGAAGAAAGTTTACTGGGTGACAAAGAGACCAATGACTGTACAAACTACAAAAGTATGTTCAACTAATTTGTACCAGTCCCGATTTGATTATAACCCCTTGAAGCATGCATAGAGTTATTGCTGGGTTATTGTTATGGCGGCCAGGGCATGTGGGGAAAAAAAGCTTCTCTGTCCTTCAACAGACTAAGAATATTATAGAATGGATTTATTGTGTACAACATGTACACCATATTCATACAGATTACAATAATATCTGCTGATATATGTATCCTCGTAAAATTTCTGCATTCAATTGGTGGTGCAAGAAAAGAAAAGTGAAGTACATTGTTGATAACTAAGACTATAATAATTCATTTTGATATTGTTTAATATTGGTAATATCAACATTGAATATAAATCAATCTATGTGCATATACAATCATTTAAGAATACGAAATATGACCTAAGAACTGCTCTGAAAGCAGTAAATGAACAAGATATATTGATTTTGGTACACACATCGGTCCAGAGTTTTACCTCATTATATCTTATACTATTGTGTGGTACAACAAAATAATGAGATTGTCTAGTTACAATGGCACCTGCTACTACTTTACTTTTAAAGATACCAGGGAGAACCTGTGATAATGTTGCAACATCGTTTTTGCAGCTTCAGCATATATTTATTTGCTGCAGCGCCCCAAACTTCAACACTAAATAAAACATAGGGATGAATGAAAGTGTAGTACAATGTTACAAGAGTAGCTATGTTTAATACTTTTTTGCCTTATAAAAGATACCAATGTTTTTGGATATCTTCATTTTGATACATTGAATGAGCTGGCTCTACGACACCTTTGAGTCTATTTTAATCCCTAAAAAGGTTGTTGACGTCACGATTTACTAATTAATTGTTTATACAAAGACTTGCTTGGGGGGGGGGGGAGACAATATTGCGACCAGGTTTGAATATAATATAGTGCGTTTTGCTGACATTTGGTGATAATGTGTTAGTGTTCAATACCTGTTTCTGCAACTCTAGATTCATATCCTTGATCATTTGATCTATATAATTACCGAACATAGACATGTTGGTATCATCGGCAAATAGCATAGGAAATACATCAGTCGAAATGTTCGCAATGTCATTCATGTAGAGTAGGAAAAGAAGAGGCCCAAGAATGGATCCCTTAGGCACGCCACATTTTAATTGATCATATGCAGAATCTGTACATTGTCACCTATTAATCCATTAATGTTGCATCCTCTTTAGGGCTATGCCTCTTAAACCATACGCATTGAGTTTCTAAATGAAACTATCATGATTCACTGTATCAGATGCATTACTGATATCAATAAAAATTTCTAACACTGAATTACCTTTCTCGTGGGCTGTTACAATGTTATCTATTAAGTATGTTAGTGCCATGTTAGTGCTAAGCTTCCCCCGAAATCCCTACTGATGGTCATACAATATATCATGTTTGATTACAAAATCCATCAGCCTGTTGTACATAAGTCGCTCCAATATGTTTGGGAAGCATGTTAGGAAGCGGGTCTGTAATGGTGCCTGTTGCTGTTCCCAAGCAGTTTCTCTTTGCTAGTGTCTTTGAGAAGTTTTTATTTCTTGGATTAAATTATGTTATCTTTATCCTTGCAATAGTTTTCCCTGGTTATCATGGCATGTTATGCTTTAATTTGTTTTTCCGGTCAATGATGTCATAGAGTTGGTGTATTTGTTTCTTCTGCCAATCATGGCATGGCAACCTTGCATATGTCATTGCTGATAATAATGGGAAGAAATTCTTGTATTTGTTTCTCATGACAATGGGGACATGGTGTCCCTTGTTTGTTTCTCCTGACCATGATGACATGGTGTCCTTGCGTTTGCTGTTCCTTACAATATTGACATGGTGTCCTTATATGTGTTTCTCCTGACAATAATGGCATTCTGTCCTTGAATTTGATTCATCTGACAATAATGTCATAGTGCTTTTGCAATTGATTCCCCTGAAAACGATGACATGGTGTTCTTGTTATAGTTTTCCCTGACAATGATGACGTATAGTCGTATTGTTTTCCCTCCTCACAAAGAAAACATGGTGTCCTTGTATGTGTTTCTCCTAAAAATGATGCATTGGTATCCTTACATTTGTTTCACTTGACAATGATGGCGTGGTATCTTAACATTTGTTTCTTGGTGTGATATCCTAAAATTCTATTCTCGTGACAATGATGGCGTGGTATTCTTAAATTTTATTCTCGTGACAATGATGGCGTGGTATACGTACATTTGTTTCACTTGATAATGATGGCGTGGTATCCTTTAATTTGTTTCTCGTGACAATGATAGGTTTACTTACATCTGCTTCTCCTGACAATACTGGGGTGGTATCCTTAAATTGTTTTCTCGTGACAATGAGTTGGTGGTATCCTTACATTTGTTTTCCTTGATAATGATGGCGCTGTATCCTTACATTTGTTTCTCGTGAAAATGATGGTTTTGTATCCTTACCTATGTTTCTTGTGACAATGATGGCACTGTCTTGTGGTATCTGTGGCGCCTGATAACGATTTCAAAGGGAAGGCTGTTTTCTGTTGCTGGTCAAGTAAATCACACGTGCTTGACCGTTAAAGTTTGGATGGTCTGTTATTGCATTGATGCATTGATGCTATTTAGACTTTATCGAAGTGCAATTGAACTGATTGAGATGGCTGTTGCGGTATTTCACCTTTTATATGGCATTCTCTATGAAGTCATAGGCATTAAGGCAAGCAAAACCTTTTACCGCAACAAGTTGAGAACCAGTATGCTTAGATGAGTGTAATTATTCCTGCAGGATTACTTTTATTTCAGTATTATAGCTCTTTATAATTTATGCGTGTGGGGCATGGTACATATTTGAATAACACAGCAAAGAAAAACCATCCTCATTGAACATAGGATTCTTTGAGCTAAACCAATCGACGGTGTAGTCGCTTAATGTACGTATATGGGCACATTGTATTTACTCCTTTCACTGCACCCTACTACCTGTTGTAAGACTCAAAATGATTGTGTTGTGTTTTGTATACAGTGAACGAATACTTTTCAAAGAGCCCATATTCCCACATGCGCCATTACTCCAGTGCATTGGCAGTAGTGAATTTCGGATATTTGCTTTGGCCTACCCAGTCTCATCAGCTTGCAGAATGAAGACAGACATCTCAAACCGCGAGATGTTTCAAGAGGTTCCTTTAAATGATATCTCTGTAAAGACCAAAACTGGCACAGAAAGAAGTAAATGGACTCATAAGTTGGACTATACTCTGACAATGATAGGGTATTGCGTTGGGTTCGGCAACATTTGGAGATTTCCCTACCTGTGTATGCGGAATGGAGGCGGTAAGAGAAACGGATTAACTCATACGAGCACACAATTTATCACCAATATATAAGCATTGCTACTGTTATAAATGACCTACACAAACATGACATGTATCAATGCTATATTTGTGTTTGCGTCACAGTTAATATTGGTTTGTAATCCTTCCTTGTTGCAGGAGCATTTCTGATCCCTTATTTTATCTTCTTGTTTGTTTGTGGACTACCATTATTCTATTTGGAATCTGTCATCGGGCAGTTCTCAGGTTGCAGTGTTTTGGCTGTATGGAAGATGTCGCCCCTTTTTAAAGGTGCTTAATAGATTATTCTCACCTTGACTTGCTGTAAAAATATTTCTTGTTATCTTTGCTTAATATAAACCTTTCTCAGCTATTTTCTAGATATGTGTGTCCACGGACTACTTGATATGCCCTCTCTGTAATATGTGTCCAGGACTGGGAATAGGGACTATAGTTGTTACCGGATTATGTACAGCCTATTACAATGCGATCATGACTTGGACGCTGTACTTTTTGGGAATGTCTTTCACATCACATCTTCCTTGGCAAGACTGTAATAATGATTGGAACACACCGCAGTGCTTCACTCCTGTTTCAGTCAACAACAATAACGCAACAAATACGTCCCAATCACTGTACCAACATCTTCCCATGGAGTCAAATGATACCATGAAGCAACGGACACCACAGGAAGAATTTTGGCAGTAACTGAATTATTAAAGAATACCAATTTACACCTCAATTACATTGTCCGAATCTATCTATGCAAAAGGTAATATTCTCACTTATATTGAACAGTCTTTACAGTGTCCTAT